>CAMZMU010000099.1:13241833-13331513 GCA_947311845.1 Poa pratensis | reverse complement strand
GCTTCCCATGGTTGTTCACCATCCCCTTCCCTTGTAAGTGTTAGGCTTGTACTGTGATTCTTCTAGTACCATTCTTCTTGGCTATTTTCCACTCGTGGTTGGTCCAGTGGCGAGGTTGGCAGTTCCACCCCATGGCAATGCCCTTGGTCTTGATTGAAACTCCTCCCTTTTCCTTCTTTCTAGCTCACTGCTTGGAATAATGTACCCCCTTTGTGCTGGTATCATTCGTAAGAGAATAGCACTAAAGTATATATGATGAGGCGGTTCCATTTCAACCGAAACAGTCCCAAGAATATTGAAATCTGGACCGCAAGGAGAAAATTTCTTCTGATTGAGACATTGTTAATTACCTTTGGATGGACTACACGTAACACGGCTTGAGACATTTGACTAAGACAGTTTTTAGAGACAGATAGATATATCAAGGTCTCAACACATCAAGTGGCCTCATACGAGGAATACGTCTATGAGGGAACACGTCCTCTTTCTACTCGTATAACTTTGCACTAGCTAGCTCAGAAAACTAGTCGTTCATTTTCAGGAATCACCAACATGGCGCATGCACACTGAAAAGCATCACATACTTTGTAGATTGTAGATTACTCTCCCTTTAAGTTTGGAAACGATAAGGTAGATCGTACGCGGACTGGACTCGATGGCCTTCCCGATCCTGTATGTGCCTAATCTAAGGTTCGCGTCTGCCTCTTAATATTGAGATCGAGCGACACCGCCGCCTGCACCAAATCGATCACATCCCACAATCTTCCCTCGATTTCAGGCCGGGGAGTTTGAGGCGTGGAGATGTTAGTACCGGCGACGGACATGGCCGCAGGGCCGAACAAACAAGACGCTGCTGCTGGATCTGCGTGGCTTCGAGCCAATCGACGTCGACATCGACCAGGTTGATCCGGCGGAGGTTCGGGCGAGAGCCAAGGCGTCGCTGTTAGACTTCCCGGAGGCCAAGGCGCTGACCGAACCGGAGCTGGAGGAGCCGTCGACAGGGTCGTGGAGCAGTGCAAGCCGGGAAAGCGTCTCCGGCCACCGACACGGGCAGGTTCGGTTTGACTGATAGCCAGATCAGGATCGCCTTCATCCTGCACAAGGAGGTGCCCACCGTCGACCAGCTCCCCGGCGTCAGCCGCCGGTGGGGTGTTCCCGCCGGGGTGGATCACGGCCAGAAGTCGGGAGCTGGAGTCTGAAGTGCGGCAGGCTAAGAAGTGGGCTAACGACCTGGATACCTTCCTGGCCAAGATCCGCGTGGATCTCATCACCAAGGGCTATGTTGAGCTCCCGCGGGAGTATCTGTACAGCGACAGGGAATTTGATGGCTCGGACAACGATGAGTGGTGGCTCGCTTAGGAGTAGTGCCCTCTGGATATTGACGGAGTGGTGATCGGGTGTTCTCTGAATTTGGATTGTGAAAAATGATTAATTCTGTCCAAAAACTATCTATCTATATTTATAGCCAAGCTATGCCATCCATGTTGTCATGTTGATCTCAAAGAGCAAAGCTATGTCATCCATGTTTATCTCAAAGAGCAACTCTAACGGACTCACCAAAATATTGCAGCCTCTAAGTGGTTGTTTGGATAGCGAAGATTAGCGGTGTTTTGTAGGGCGCTCCATAATATATGCAGGTTGTGAAGGGCCTAAAATCGTCATCTACGGACTATATTTTTTGTTTGAATTTTTTGTTTAAACTCAAGAGACATAAACTGTGATAAACATAGGTCAAAACAATGTTAAATAATATAGCCATTCTCAATAATAAAGGGGTGGAAATTGTCGGCAAACGACATTCTTATACTATTTGCAATGTCGCATTCGAGATTGCTCCTGATGCACTCTACTCGTCATTGTCCTCGTACTCATCGTAGGTCGTCGGTCCACCACTCGATCTACTTGGCTAGCACCTCTTGGTTCTCTATAGACCGGAGAGCTCCCACACTCGGAGGAGGCGTTCTTAGTCCTCGCGGGAGAAGATAGCGGGTCCTCAGGCTCATCCTCGGGGGGGGACCAGATCCACCGGCGGGGGCATAACGGGAGGCAAGGCAACGCCGCATAAGTCGAAGGATAATACAGCTTCCCAGGGAAGCGGGGGCATGTACGGTCACGGCTAACACTGCTCGTGGAAAGGCAGCCTGGCCGGACGGCGCTACTTGAGACGGTGCATTGTCCTCGGCGGGCCAAGGCGACCCAGCATTTCACTGTGCTCGGGAGGCAATTAGACAACTTGGAGGGGCGACGTTAAGGGTTTGGAGTGCTGAACGGTAGGCTTTGAAGGTACATAGCATATATAAGCAGAAGTACAAGGTCTGCGCCTATAAGAAGCTGCAGAGCGTATATAAGCATAAGTACAAGGTCTGCACATATGTTAAGTACAAGGGAAGTATGAAGTGCAGCTACAAAGGATATCGAGTCTTTACGGGTTTTAGCATGCCCGCACACGTGCATCGTCAAATACAGCCCCCCTCCAGAAAACTCACATAGGATTGACGTTATAGAATATAGTGTAGCATTTTCAGTATGCAAAGAACTTGACATACTCCATCTAAGGTTCAAAGTTCTTGTGCGATTGAAGAAATACAAGCATGCTAGGCTCGGCATGACGTAGTATTCAAAATGGAGTAACGCTAAATGTGAGAAGGCAATATCGGTTTTAATACGACCATGTGAGGAATATGTAATCAGAGAACACTACCACGCGTGTTCCCATCGTGAGAAGCTCGCCGATTAGAAAGCACTCCTACTATGAATAACTACTGCCCTAGCTAGTATCAGATAACTATATCTTCTTGTTAAGGAATCCCAACACGTCAGATGCACGCTGAAAAGCACCATATATAATGTACAAACTATCTGCCAAAAAGGATAAGAGTAATGATACCTTCGATCACGTCTCCCTCCTTAGTATATGTCACAAGAACTACAAGCCTACCCTCATATATCTCTTCTATGCAGAAAATGTGCCGAGGCCAAGATTGACCAAAAACACTAACAACCCACCCAGCCTTGGATCCTTGTAACAATCACCGCACACCGATGCTGTTGTCGTTCACGCTGTTGATGCTGCAGGCATCTGCCAGGAAAATGGAGATCGGTTCACCTCAGACCCTCTCGCGGTCCTTATATAAGCTGAACCGTAAATTTTTCACTTATTCTTCTGTCAACTTCAAGCGTGGAACAACATTCATCGACTGCAGTTCCTGAAATACCAAACAAATACAAGGGAACCAATTTAGCCATATTGTCCAGGGACAAACCATACACAGCATCCTCAAGCTTCAAAATCAGTATCTCAGCAAAGCAATTAAGACCTGATTAAAGAACACCATTTTTACCGTCCCCATTTCTGCAGTACCTGAAACAGAAGCTTGCAAGCATAAGGCATCCTCATCTTCGCCATGTTTACTCCATTTTTGCACATCGAACAGAAGGAAGTCTTCAGCTTATAATTGTAGTAGCCCAACAGACCACATTTTCTGCAAACCTGGAGAACACGAACCATAAATAAGGTCAGGCTGCCACGGACTACCAGGAAACAAAATGACTAATGGCATATAGATGTTTCTTGTCGATTATGGTTCGGTCAACTGGACAAATTAGCTCTTCGCGCTGCACCTGGATATAATAGCTAGTTGTGTGGGATGGTTAACGACTGAACCATGAGCATGAAAGCGACAATGGCTCACAGGTTTCATCGCACTACTGATGCTACAACAACATGCATATTGCATGATTCCAGCCACTGAAAGAATGACAAAACTTCTTGAAGAATTACCTGGACTTGATATGGATCACTGGATAGTAGGAGACGTTCAAAGATTAGCATGCTAGCACCATATGCAATTAAACAATCACGTTCCATCTCACCAAGACGCAGGCCTATGAAAAATCATTTTTTTTTAATGTCAAAAAAGTTAGTCAGCAAGAAAAGGTGCTAGGCTCCATAATCATTAAATTGCAGCATATATCTAAGAGATGTGAACCTCCATCATGACTTCGGCCTTCGGTAGGTTGCCTCGTTATTAGTACTCGTGGTCCACTAGCTCGAGCATGCATCTTATCGAGAACCTGGAGAATCCATACATAAGAAAATAATTACAGAACTATACCAAAAAACGCTACAAAAACATGTCAAGCGAGCTAAGAAGACAGCATAGGAGCCCAATCAGTTTGGAGAACAAAACAAGGCGAGAGGCAAAAAGTATGTACTTCCCAAAGTATCTTAGAAGTTTTCATGTGCAATTTGAAGTTTGAACAAGCATTGGTCAGGCCTGTTAACACTCATCATATGACCAAATTGTGCATGAATGTCGTTACTCACTATGAACTATTCCTCCTTCACAAGTTTATAGAAAAAATGACAATATCTAAACTACAAAATCAATATTATGAGATCCATCATGAAATATAATTTTGATTTGGTATACTATATAGCGATATTTTTTCTATAAACTTGGTAAACATTAAAAAGTAACTTCCCAGCTCAGGTACAGGGTTAAACCGGGCATGGGCAGAAAAATGCTGGGGGCTGATCTCTATTAGCCCATCTTGGTACGATTTTACTCATTTTTCAGGTACAAGCCTGCAGGTTACCAATCCAACTAGCTTAACAGGATAGCCTGGCCCAGCTCAAGCAGCTCAAATAAATCAGGCCTGATCCCAGTGAGATCCCGAATATGATCAGCTCTAGCTCACGGTAACTTATCAAATTTCGAAGACTTGTCTTGCTTGAAAAGACTGCCAGATCTGCCCAACACAACTGCATATATATTTGGCAAGCATGATATTTGCAAGAAATTCAGCAGGGACATGGGTATGACATTCAGCCAGTGTGCATGGCCTGGTGAAAAAAAAACAGCTCACGGAGATATAAGGGGTATTTTACATCACCAATCCTTCGATGCTTACTAGGGTTAAATCTCAGTTTTAATATTGAAAGCTATGGCGGAAGCTATCAGCGTTAGTGTTTTAATATCGTAATTTTAAAATTACAAATAGGCAAACATACAAGACAAATCTTACAAGGCAATTACTGAAAATATTAATAATTTTGGAATCGATAACCATCATGAAAAAATTATCACATCAAGTAATTAATCACCAAGTAATATGCATACTGAAGTACCGAAAAGAGAAAAATGAAGCTTCGTGATATGTTCTTTCGTAGTTTAATCTTATAATTGATGTATTTAATTCCTTCTAATAAAGTTGCATTTCAAAATTACCATACTAATTTGTGAAAAAATACCCATATGAAGTAGCATAGCTATTGCTAGCTACAAGCTATGGTAAATAGCAGAGCTATTTAGACCTATTGCGCTAGTCGCTACTCGCTAGTATAGAGGGACATTGGCACGTCGTTAGCCATTGGGGTCTAGAAAAGCTATACTAGCTATTTGGAACCTTGAAAGTCACTACACTAAACAAAGCATCAGTAAGACCAAGCAAAATAGACAAACAAAGGTATGCCTACCATGTGCTTCAGTTTCTGGTAATAGATTGGCCCCATGAAGACATATGCCTGAAGAGGATGGCCTAAAATGCCTGAAATGGGTGAAAATATCAGCTCTCAAGATCCATCAGAGTCAGGTGGGTGTGAACCCACACCATGAAGAAAGAATACATCACAAATAAGCATTACAAAGTTTTTATGATCAGAATCTACACGGGCATATTTAGTGCCACATAAATTCGAATAAGAACAGAATTTAAGAAATTGGAAGATTGCACAACATATCTAAATTTCTTAAGTTTATATGCGATTAAGAGTGAAAACGGTGCAGAATTTGTGTTTCTATGCTATTTACATACACTACTACCACCATATAATACTCACTAAAACAAGCAAAGAGCGAGTAAAATGGCAAAATGTGGAAGAAAAAGGTGATAAACTTCATTTGTGGTTAGGAAGGTCCAGGTGTTTTTAGCACAAAAAACAGCTGGGTTTAAACTAGGTATACATTGTAAAATGGCAAATTTCATTTGAAGCTTCGATTACATCATATCTAACAAGTAACAGTATTGAGTTTCACAAATCCCAGGCACCTAACATACTCCCTCTGAACCGAAAAAACTGACGCGAGTTATTCGTATTAGTTGTACGTGTTATGTCGTGCGACATTTAAATCGGATCGGAGGGAGTATATACTTTCCAAGAAACAGATGTTTGTTGGAGATAGTTGTATTGTACTAGGACTTCTACGTATTTACTTCGTATTCAGAATTTTAGATCCTTACTCTATCTGTGAATTCAGTTGATACTGATTTGGATTAACATAAAAATTTGGTGTTACCACCAAAGTACTTGATATTGAAAACACACCTGAGTACAGGAAATCTTTTCCATTATAGCTGAAGCCGTGCTTCACAAGCGTATGGCTGGTATGCAAAGAAAAACATTGAAGAATCGTTGCAAATTTGTTTTTATAATGAATTTCTGAAAACAAAGTATGGTATTACATGATATAAACAATACCTTATGTCTTCAACTTTATCAGCATTACCACTTGGTTCACCAAATATACTGCCATAATGGAACCGGCCACAAGAAACACCAGCCTTTCCACCAAGAAGTTCAATCATTTTACCTATTGTCATACGACTGGTGAGGAGAACAAGAGTCAGCCCAGCTGGAGAAACACTACCAAATACAATAATAAGTTGGTTTATTCAGCGTCGTAGATGTTGGGTAAAATTTTCTATGCTGATGGTCAACCTTTGGAATGCTTGACCAGCGGATTCTAACACAACATGTATTGCGAATTTATAACATGGAAGAAGTACAAACTTCAAGTCATCAGAATATAACCCTATAATTGCTATCTCGCATGCACATTGACCAGTATATCTAACCCTCAAGAGTTGGTGCATATGAACTGGACAACTGCATCACAGGAATAGTATATCTTGTACCTTAGGCTGCTCACAGTGGGAGTAACTTAGCTAGTAACATCACGCACCCCAAGACAAGTTTGCTTATGTGGCAGGTAGTTAATGAGGAGAGAGATGCTTGTGGTAACTTAGCTAGTTACCATAACATCACACATATCAAGACAATAAGCTAATAACTATAGCGTTGCATGACACCACACATATGTTACTACCCACTATAGAGGTAATAACATAGACTAGTAACGTGTTCTGTGTGTGTTTTCCTTTTGGTTCAAAAATCCTCGTGGTCGGTTTCTTGTCAGTAAAACATGGATTCACTCAATTTATTACTTGCTTTTGTGCTTAACGAAAAGATGTTCAAAGCTCATGCGTCACGGAAATATGGACACTCGAACTATTACTTGACAAAAGTGACAAAAATTTCACATTAAATTAGAGCAGTCAAATAGAGTATAAGACGTGGAAAAAAATTCCAGGAGAAGTAATCCCAATTCCAGAAACACAGTCATTCTTATCCAGAGACATGCCAAAGAAGCCAATGAACATGGACAAATTATATGATATCCTATGTTAAGGAAATCAGCAAATAGAGGATAAAGTAAAGAATTTAACCAAAGCCAATAAAAACCTTGGAAATCCATGAGGATTCATAATTAAATCAGGGCATATTCCTCTCTCAGAGAAGGGGAAGTCTTCCTGCTGAACTATGGTGCCACAAACACCTTTTTGGCCATGTCTGCTACTAAACTTGTCACCAACCTGAGTCACAAACATGAATTGCAAATTTAAGGTCCTATTTCTGCAGATGAAATCAAGGGAATTCACCAATAAGCCATATACCTCTGGCCTCCTAGTGTGACGGATAATACACTTAATGGTCAATTTGTCATTTGTATCCGAACAAAGCATTACACGATCCACAACAGTAGTCTCACCATCAACACCCTTGTAAACAGCAGGTGAGTCCTTATAGTCCCTGGATATGTAGTATTAAACAATAAGGCACATATACCATTCTTTAAAAGCATATACGTGAGAGAAAAGACTAGAAGATGGAACGCAAAAAATGAATCACACATACATAAGAATACTCACCTGTTGGTTAACACAGTACCAGGAGTTCTCGTGGTAACCTTTGGTGTTTGCTTGTTCACATAAATATCATGATTGCGGATTATTTGACCAGGTGCAACAAATCCATCTTCATCCAATGCCTGTCAAAAATGTTTCTTATTTCAGGAGCTCTTAGAAAATGTGCATCAATACACAGATTAGAAGATACAAATAAATCTAGACAGTTTGGGTCCTTTGGAACTGGTGAACCCCTTATCAAGCATGCCAAACAGAAACAATAATGTCATTTCAACGATAGTTCATGAATTCAAAATTCGATAAAATTATATATTTAGACGGATGGGACTGAGATACAACAAATTGAATTCAACATCCTTTTTACATATCTCCATATGTACATAGATGAGCCCCTGTGAACTTTTGCTTTACTCCTTTTCAAATCTAAATAGCTCAATAAGAATGAACTGGACCTGCACTGCCTACAAAATTTCATCATTTTCTCCTAGTATTGCTCGCTTTGGATTGGGTTACTGAGTTATACTTCCAAAGGAAAATGAGAGGTTTAATCGTTCAGTAAATAACAATGGTCAGTAATTTTTATACCCGCATATTTTGCTTTATCAAGACACCCTCTTCATTTCTTTGTGGTTTAGCAATCCTG
Source organism: Poa pratensis (assembly GCA_947311845.1). Taxonomy (NCBI): domain Eukaryota; kingdom Viridiplantae; phylum Streptophyta; class Magnoliopsida; order Poales; family Poaceae; genus Poa; species Poa pratensis. Next base: position 13,322,881 of record CAMZMU010000099.1, on the reverse strand, counting down.
TCTGATATACCATCCCCATATTTCTCAGTTGTTACAGTGTACCTGTAGGACAAGAGCCAAAAATACAACCATAAAAATGAAATGACAGCATGCAGGACATGCTCTCCAAGCCCTTCATTCAGAGTAAATGAAACAGCATCTGAATTCGAAGTATAACATTACTTTTTCATTGCTATGCAACGACCAAATCCTCGATCAAGAGATGATTTGTTCATCACAATTGCATCTTCAATATCATATCCACTATAACTCATGACAGCTACAGTTGCATTCTGCCCAGCCCCAAGCTTATCATATCCCACCTGAAAAGAGTTGCACTGTGTCACGTGACTTATGAGAGGGTGTGGGTGTTTGCATGTGGATATGGAGTGGGTGGAGGGACAAACCAACTCAATTGTTTTTGTTGTAAGCAGGGGCGTTGCGCGTACACTAGTAAATAAAGTAGAGAATCTGCTCGAAACAACTACAGAAATTTTCAAAGAAGATTTAGTTCACACCAAGAGGGAAAGAAGATGCATGGACCGGCTGCAACCAGACAGCTTTATCCAGAGCTCATGAAAAACAAGAAAATGCAGGATTTAACTAAGAAACGAACTACAGATGCTTATTACCTGATTATACGCAATGTTCCCCATAGCTTGCTTACCCATAGCACACTGCAGACAAGAAACCGTCACACAAAAATATTCAAAAAATTATAAAGATGCATAGCAATAATCTGCATCCTTGCCTGATAAGTGTTACGTGGAGATTGGTTATGGTGTGGATAAGGAATAAGTCCAGCTACAACTCCTAATATGGTCATTGGCTCTATTTCAATGTGAGTGATGCTGCTTCTTTGAACATCATCTTGATCCACGTGCTCATACAATGCAATCTGTTTGAATCATCATAACCACATTATCAACATATAAATGAACCATGCACAAAAAATACAAAAAAACAACATGATATACCAGTGCATTATTTTCTTCATTGACGTCAAGATATTCAATCAACCCATCACGCAGAAAATCATCAAATGAACGAATACCATCCTAGAGTGAAATCAGCTATGAGATAAAGATCAAACAAATGACAGTAGATCAAGAAGGAAAGATTGCTAACCCTCAGTTCTTTCATGTGATGCTCTTTAACCCTTGACCTGCCTTTATCAGCAATTATAAGTGGACGACACACACGGCCACCATCAGAGGCAATGTGAATGCAGTGCTATAATGACAAACAAGGTTAGTATCTACAACGCGTTCTTAAAGAAAGAGAAAAAAAATATCGACGTGTGTTTGTTATACAGTGGGCAACTTCATAAGGTGCATCCATGGAAATAGAGCAATACATCGTGCGCACTTCATAGCTTTAGACTCAAATCTTAAGGGGTTTTACCATTGTTTGGTCTCACATGTGTCACATTCTTATCGCATTAAAACTAAGCTTGTCATAGAAATTGATACTTGGTAATAAATATGCATTAACAGCAACTGCTTATACTACGTGATGGCATCAAAATAGCAGAACTGCACAAGAGAACCCTACTACTAGCTGGTATGTCGCCATCTGGTCCTAGCCCGGATTTCTGGAAATTGGCTGCATTCGACTGAAATTTTTACGCAGCTTACATTGCAAAAGTCAAGCACGACAGATTTGCAAACTAGTAGAGGGTGGAAGAGTGATCCTGACCACAGAAAAACAAGGAAAGCTCTTTTTTAGGATATGGTAACCAGCTAGCTGAGAGGAAGCGAAACCACAATGTTTTTCATACAGTTGGATACAGGACACAACTTGGGGGTAAAACCTTGCACAATCTGCCTGTCAGATTTAGTTAGTTCGAATGCTAGAGCTCTCTTCAAGGAAGAGTTAAACCAGTGGTGGACGTGGGTCAGCTGACGATGCCATGACTACAATCAAATCCACCAGTGAAAATTTTGACTAAAAAGTTGTGATTAATACCATCCTAAGTAGAGTTTTGGGATTCTCCAAACAAATATTTATTGACTATCAGCAGTTAGGACCATAATATATACTAGAAGGACGATAAGATACATTTTAAGCTAGTAAGAACCAAGAAAAAAAAATACCTGTTTCTCATTCACAAAAATGCTTACGAAGTCTCCAATTTTGCCTGATTGACGAAATGTTCTCATAGAATTAGCAAATCTCTGGAGAGCATAATAGATGACTTAGTGAGAATAAAAAAACAAATAAATCGAGAATGGATGTACGGTTTATAAGGAATTGGACCTGAGGCTGCCTGTGCTTCCCCAGTATTAACCCATTGAACATGACCAGAAATGAACCCGGTGCATGGATTTCTTCTCCAGAGAGAAGTGACAAATCTTCAACGCCTAGGCTGTAACACTACAATAAAGAATAAACAAAACATAGAAACTATAACATTGCTCATAAATTGTGGATACAGTTCCATATCAATGGGTGTAAGAATAGCGAGAGAAAATAAATAAACAAAATATTGTGACCATGTGATATATATGTATGACTCGGATTCTTTCAAACAGTCCCTGGCCATGAGGCATATAAATAAACAAAGGCATGAGGACTAACAGAGCTCGACACCCCTTTTAGTGAGGAGTAGGTGTGGAATGACATGAGGCATATGCCACGAGGCAAAGCGCCCAAACCAGACAGATTTATGGCCAAGATCCCCCAAGCTTGTTGGGATACCGTTAAGGGCGATATGGATTCTTTCAAACAGTCCCTGGCCATGAGGCATATAAATAAACAAAGGCAACTTTTGATCACCTCAAAGCTCCTGGAATAACACAGTAGCGGGAGGACTAACAGAGCTCGACACCCCTTTTAGTGAGGAGTAGGTGCGGAATAACATGAGGCATATGCCACGAGGCAAAGCGCCCAAACCAGACAGATTTATGGCCAAGATCCCCCAAGCTTGTTGGGATACCGTTAAGAGCGATATGGTGGCCACTTTTTCAGATATGTACTCGCTTAGAGGGTGTGGTTTCCAGGGCCTGAATCGGGCACTGTTAATCCTGCTGCCAAAGCGAATAGACGCCTTCGCTCCAAGAGACTGCTGCTCCATTAGTCTCACCCGCATCTTCAGCAAGCCGGTGGCAAAGGCCTTGGCTACAAGTCTATCGCTGAGACTGGGAACTATTGTGCAGGAGAACCAATGCCCATTCATTAAGAAGAGCAGCATACATGACCATTTCATGTTGGTGCAACAGACAGCGAAATACCTACAGAGGCCAGGCTCTAGCTTGATATAGAGCACGCGTTCGACCCCGTCTCCTGGACAATTCTTTTCGAGGTTCAGGGAAGGGTGGGGTTTGGAAATTATTCTCGCGGGTGGATTGCTATCCTCCTCTCCATGGTCAGAGTACGGGAGTGATGCTACCTGGACCACCGGTGTGGCACCGCAAGGGACTTTGCCAGGGTGATCCACTGTCCCCAATGTTATCTGAATTGATCATTGATACCCAAAATAGTCAAGAGATATTGACTTGTTTCCGCGCCTCATGCACGCCAAGTAATCAGCAAGCATTTAGTCGCATGCGGACAATGCTTGTCATCTCTTGCCGACAGGATAGGATCAGGTGCTTTGGTTAATAGCTTACTCGCATTCTTTAGCCACACTTTGGGGTTGCGCACCAACTTTGAGTGCTTGGTGTCTCCCATAGGTTGCACTGAGGAGGAAGCCGAGGAGGTCACAACAGTGATGCAGTGGCAGCTGGCACCCTTCGCGTTCAAATACCTTGTGACCCCCCACTAAGATTTGGAAATTCTCCAGAGAGGCCTTCAAAGCCCCCAATGGACCGGATAGCGGCTACCTACGTGGGAAGCACCTAGGATGAGAAAGGGCGAGAGAGTTTACCTTTATTAAGGCAGTGCTTGTGGCAATCCCGCTTCTTCGGCTTGGTGTTGGGTTTGTAAGAAAAGGTCCAAAAGCAAGCGGATAAGATCCTTCGAGGATTCCTTAGGATAGGAAGAGTGGCCGCCTATGGTGGCCCATCAGCTGAAACAAGGTGTGCCACACGGTGAACTACGGTTGCCCATCAACTGAAACAAGGTATCCATCACCTGGCAAGGACTGTGAGCCTTCAGATGCACTGCATCTCGAAGAAGTGTACAAACCCGTGTGCAATCCTCAAGAGACGAGTGGAGTGCGTTCGCTGAATCCACCAAGACTGGACTGAAAGGACAACCAAGCTCTTCAGGCGGATCAATGGTTCAATGGCAGAGCCAGCATCGAGATTTCTCTTGGGCTATAGAAGATTGTCTCAAGATGCTCCAAGAAGAGCCATATTGTGCAGAAGATGCTGACATATCACTGACATCAAGGAGCACTCGGCTCACTCACCCTATGAACTCTGGGAGTACATCCATGTCTGGCTCACAGACCATGAGTGCAGCTTGGCCCATCCGCATGTGAAGTTCTTCATTTGATTGGCAAGACTGTTTCTCGATTGCTGAGAGGCTTGCTGTGCACGGGTTGCAGCACGAAGCAGCTTCTCTTATGTGACCAATTGGAAGAGACTATGACCCACCTCTTCACAGGTTCTCCTTGGCACGCCTTGTGACACGAGGTGCTCTTATGGATCAGATAGATTTCGCAGCCTCCAGTTTTCAGAGAAAACTTAGTGGAGTCCAATCTCACCCCATCAGCTGGCATGGTAGATTTGGAAGCAGCGGATCACGAGTTATGACTTGAGGTCATTATAGGATCAATTCTTAAATCACATGAGAGAAAGGAGAGCCCAAGAAAAAGAATGAAAAGAAAACTGAATTCAGTAATAAGTCAATAGCGTTGTTTTTATGTTGCACAGTGGACATCCACACACCAACACATATAGGCATGTCGAGGACCAGAATAAATCTGCGACCTCACAGGACAGCTTCGCACTTCCGCACCAAGCACACGATGTGTGTAAAGGTTACCAAACGCGTTATGTGGAGTCGGTACTCCCAGAATTCCACCAACCATCCAAAAGTTTGACACTGGGATTGTCAATACCACAATACACACATGAACATGCTCACAACACAAAGGGACAAAGACATGAAGCATTAAAGCCAAGGAAATGAAAATAGCTGGATGAGAGAACAAACCAGATTCATTAGTGGGCCCTCCTCTTGATCTGATGTAACATGAGTCATCAAAGCTAAATTTTTTGTCAATCCACAAGCCTCCCCTTCTGGTGTATCACAAGGGCAAAGCATACCCCACTGTTACGGAAAAAATATTAGGCATATTCATGTATCTTTATGAAGTACAAACATACTACACTTTGTAATCACCTGACTAGGCTGCAAAGCACGCGGCCCACTTGTTTTCCTGGTTTTCTCAAATTGTGGTGTTATACGTGTCATGTAGCCTAAAGATGCCATGTATGATAACCTAGACAGAACCTGCATAGAAGTAGAAGAAAAACTAACATGCCTCAAAATAAGTATTCTCACAGCCCCATAATATAAGATGTTATTACAACCAATATAGGAATATATTGGTTTATGGGACGGAGGGAGTAGAACATAGAAGGAGAATTGGAATTGAGAGGTTGAACGAGTAGATACCTGTGATACACCTTTTCTATGCATCTTAAATCGTTTAATGTCCCAATTTCCCGTGGAAATAGCTCTCTCCAAGCCAGAGGTTATGACCTCCTGCTGCATTATCAACTGTGCGAAGGAAGAAAGTTACATGTCTAACATGCCGTATCTGAGGATCCCAAAATAGTTAGTAAATTTCTCTAAACTACAGTTTTTGTTTCAAGACTATCAACGAATTACACAGTTAGAACTAGTTACACAGAGCTACAACTTTTCTTGCAAATCATTTCATACACCGTTGCCTGATTAGCTATTTTGTTAGATTTGTGCTTCGTAGTTAAACACTCCAAAAAAGTAGAGTTTATTATGGGTATACATCTCTCATTCGTGAACCCGGTATTGCAAGTAGAAAATTTTATCTATGTAACATGAACAATCTGAAATACAGTTGAAATTTGAGCTGTAGGGCTACCCAATATAACGTGCAGAGCATACTACATTATCATTTATCAACTGCATTATGGGGTCTGGAGACAGAAAAGGTGTATTTTTAGCATCCAAAGTTCCAAACATAACTTATGATGCATACAAGAAAGAAAAATAACATGCAAAAAGAGATGGTAGATTTACGCTGCACATTATCATGAAATGAGTAAATTGCACTGCTTCATGTTGAGCATGAATTCGCGGCCTTGAAACGAGTGACCAGTTCTGGAGTTAAATTAATCTTTTCTTGCGAGTCACTGTAGTTCAGATCTTAAACTAGTGTATGCACATGCAACAGAACTTGTAATTTTAGCACATGCAAAGGACTGAAGTCCATCAGGGCTTAAACCTCCCAATTCCCATTGCAGAGCAGAAAAAAAGAATTGTTCATATTTCATTTAAAATACTCCCTCCGACCCGTAAAGGTTGTCGTGAGGTGAGTAGGCATTTGTACAAGTTTAGGTTGTCTCCACGACAATCTTTACCGACCGGAGGTAGTAAGATTTTTTTTTGCAGATATGCTTAACAGGCTGATGAGGGACAGTAGAGAAAATAAAATAAAAATAAATTAGAAGTCAAATCCATTATGGCTTCTACACACTTCTACTATATTCTACTAGTACATAATTTGGCACTTTGGTCATGTGAGTTGTAGTGGTTTCTAGGGTGTTCTAGCTATGAGTTGTAACAATGTTGTTTCTATTTGTTTCCTGGCTTTAAATAGTGTCCTCTAGAACCTTCTAGCTATGAGTAGAGCTAAGTTGGTCAGGCTCATGAAGCCTATAAATAGAGGTCCTTCCACTCTAGTGTTGTAAGCAGACTATGTTCCCAATAACTATCAATAAAAAGCACTCTTGGCGGCCCTCGCACCTACAGCGATATCTAACGCAGCACGTTGAAGTGGTTCCTTCAACATTTGTGTTGTCCATATTGTAGCAGCAAGGTGGAGTTCTTTCTCCACAACCTTGTGCTGTTCACAGGCTTGTAGTTTCGAAGGCATTTGCATGTGGAGGGTTAAGGAGCTTAGCAAAATTACCAAGCAAAAGAAACATAAGATAGCAGCAACAACTATATAAAATCGGATTACCAAGAGACAGCAACTCAAAGGAAATAGTGCAACAAGAACCAAGTGCACTGTCTAAGTGTGACGCTACAGTAACATTGTGGTAAAACACAAAAGAGAGGAGAGATAAGCGATTTTCATACCTGGCTAAAATCCAAAGGACTGGAACGGGCCATGTCACTGTTTTTGTTCATGCGCATTACAGCAAGAGTATTCATCGTTTTGAACAAATCCTTCACAAAGAAGCACCGTAAGAAAGACAGTCCCGTAATGCACAATGTGTAATGAAATGATAAGAGAAAATAAACACCTCAAAAAGCAGGGATACTAATTGACCAGACAGCTCAAGCCTCTTGTTTCCGACATAATCCTGAAATGAATCCAAAAAGAAATGTGAATAGGGTGGAAAACATGTAAATTTGAGGTAACAGATAATTCATACACATGCCTAAATATATCTCGAAAGACAGGTGCTTGAGCTGACCACCTCGTGTAACTACTATATTTTTACTAGATTCAGTAACCTAACCGTTGGTTCATGCCCAAACTGAAGAATTTTGCCACTAGCTTCTGTCTAGTGTTGACCAAATAAATTAACAGGCTACATCCAGATCATGATGTAGATCCTGGTGCTTATCAAATAACCAAGATTTTACAGGGGCCATGCTGAACCTGTAGCAGCTCCTGCGGTTAGTGAAACTAACTTGTCCTTTTTATCGCCTGGCAAATAGAACCGAAGCACCACGTTGGATTTGATATTGGACAATTAGTGGGAAGAGTTCTATCTAATGCAGACTACTAGCTAGGTGCAATCATGCAAACCTCTATGGCACAGAGCAGCAAACTAACATGAATACCGGTAATGTTCGGTTGCCATCTACGACTTATGAACAGAACTATGGACAAGGGCATGCTGGATGCACCAGGACCATATGAAAATGTGGGACGCCACAGTTGCGGCCATGAAATAAGGACTAGGTTAATTTGGTCCGACTTCCCTAAGATAAGTGTGCTGCTAAGGCAAGTGAAAAAACCCACTTGCTTTCCTTCAGATTGCATGTGTGCTTAGTTGTTTACAGTCATGCATAAATACAGACTGAAAGTCAACTAAATAATGTCCAAGAAATAGGATAAGTTACTCAGTTTTCTAAGATTAAGCCAGTCTAATTGACTACACTGACTCTATCGTGGAGCTGACATCACAAACATATGGCACCATAAGCACTGCGTAAACTTGCGAATCAAACTAGTCTAATTGAATACACTCACTGATCAGTACACAAGTCTATCGTGGAGCTGACATCATAAAAACATACGGCACCATAAACACTGCGTAAACTTGCCATTCACTGATTCCCAGAAAAGTCCTGGGATGAGTCAAAGATGGTGTGAACAAAAGTTCGAGTTAACTTTTCTGAAAAAAAGTATCACTTTACATGGATTTGCCTTAAGAAGTGATAGTGAAGCAAATAAAATTGCTTTTGCTAGATATTAGGAGTAGTCACTAGGGGGCAGCTCTGGGTTTGCCTTGTCATCAAAGTTCAAAGGTATCAGAATTCAAGATCGCATCCAACATGCTATAATTTACATGGATTTTTATCTTCATTCCTTAAGAAGTGATAGTGAAGCAAATAAAATTGTTTTTGCTAGATCTTAGGAGTAGTCACTAGGGGCAGCTCTGGACTTGCCTTGTCATCAAAGGTGTCAGAATTCAAGATCGCATCCAACATGCGCCTTAACATAACGGCAGTGTAAATGCACTTTGGTTGAAAGTTCCCATTGTTAACCTACAGAAAGATTGGCAAGCATGTGAGAAAGAAGAATAGATTCTGGCTGCAGAACCTAGGTGAAACATTTATCTTACCGGTACATGCGCAAGAAAAACATCACGGAGGAGTAATTTTGCCCGACCGTCCTGAAAGTGAGAGAGAGAGAGAGAAACAGTCAAGAATCACTATGAATATGGCATACTTTGACATGTGGAGAAAATTAAGTAACTTGGGCTTTATTGCTAGTCCCTAACAATCAGTCTAGAAATAGAAACAGGGAACTGTAACTGCATTATATTTTTTCTATTACCAGCAATTTTTTACAGAAAGCAACATGTTATCTGCAGATAATAGTTACCTTCACATTTCCTCCTGCACCAGGATATGTCGTGGTCTGCAAAAATAGCATGAGTGTAGGTTCAGAAAATAGCCCACACCGAATAAGCATATGCAACTACATAGGCAATTTGGTGTTTATTAGATAGACCATCAGCTTCAAGTTTTATCAAAACGAAAAATCATCAAAAACATTCCTTGGGTTATTTTATGAAAAAGAGATCTAGAAGTGTCACAGGCTACGCATGGGGAAGCAGTAAATACATCTCCGGTCAAATGCTTAACACTCTTTCAGTGGACACTGGATTAAAAGCACGAGTCAGTAGCAAAGGGATCTACTCTTGCAAAGTTTAGACTACCACCATCACTATTTAGTAGTGGAATGTGAAGTTAAATTCAAACATGATAGTAATTATGCTCATCAGTTTGAAGTTTCACCTTGTCATCCATGTACCGCAAGGCTTGCTGTTGTGTATATATTCTTTCTGTGGCACATTCCTAATAGCAAAAAAAAACATTTAAATTGCCTGAAAGATTTAGCAATTAAAACAAGTTAAAAAATCAAACAATAATAGTCTGGGAGGATCACCATTATAATATAGCCAAAAAGGTAGATCAAGAAAACAGAAATAGCAAGTAACCTGAAGAGACAAATATAGGAGGTCACCGTATCTTGGATCTCTTCCGACCATTTGTACAACCTCTTGGTCAGTTTCAATTCCCATAGCTTTCATAACCACTATTATAGGAATCTGTGGAAGTCTCAATATTCAGAAATGAAGTAATGATCAACTCAATAATAACAATAATAAAGGAATAAAATGCCTTGCTTGTTCTCAATTGTTAAGGATACATCAGGTGTGAAGTCAAGGAAGAGAAAGCTACTCAGATCATGATATCATTATTAAAGAGATGATTATTAATCACTTAAAAAAACTGTGTATCTAGCTGCCTCCTAGAAAACCTGTTGCGACGCTGCACATATATCTCTTTTTTCACTATGGCTATAATCGAAGAACAAAATGGCATATCCATCAGTGAACCATACTACCAAGTACCAACAACCTCTAAAACAAAACAACCTAGTCATGACCATAAAGTATTTGAAAAGAGCTAACGCAGAAGTTGAAGAACTCGTTAAATGTGTGGATCCTATATTGTTAAACAGAGTCAAGAAGATCAGTCTCATACTATGAAAGTAAGTTTTTTTTTAATAGGACAACAGTGTATCAATTGCATACCGGCTTACTGAACTGATTCAGCTGTAGATAAATCTTCTCTTTATCCATGACAATCACTGTCTTGCTTTTTACTTCATGCGTGCTGCTGGTAACAGATGCAATAACCCTAAAGGACAGAAAACGAAGGTCACTAATAAGATTCTAAGCAGCATGTACTGTATAGCAGTGCACTACACAACTCACACAAGGAACGGAGCGTGCAGAACGACATGAACAAAAAACGGAATGACATGCACACAAAAAGAAACAACTTTAATAATGAGTGAATATGGAACTGAAAGGCTAATGGTTTAAACCCAGATGGTTGGAACTAGAGATGAACTGCTTCCCTGACACTAGTAACAAAAGAGAGACTATCTGGGAAAAGACTATCCCTTGGTCAGGCCTTGTCTTCATCAATCAGAAATCAAAATGCCTTAGTCATGTATATAATTTGCAAAATGGTTTTCAGCAATGAGAAACCTAAACAGTGTTCCCAACCTACACCAACATGGATCAAATAATACAAGCATCCAAAGTTGCCAGCACATCAAGCCACATAAAGCGGAAAACCTCGAAAAACATGCATAATGTCTGATGTCTAATAAATGATAATGCAATTGAACATTATGCAAAAACTGTATAATCAATATATGTGTTGTTTTTCTTCTTGAAGCAAAATAGAAATTAAGTATTTGTTAGACACATAATTCTGCTTCAATGTTCAAGAAGACATTGAACCTATTCCAAACATAATGATTTTGAACAAACAAGGTATATCACACTAAGGCAGTTACACTAGGTGAGACAGGCCTGGAATGAATCTCAGAAGGCATAAAAGTATATGCAATTACAACAGCATAAGACAATGGCATACTGTGTTACAGTTACAACATCTCTATCTCTAGACATCAAAGAAAAACCTTTCACTACCACATCGTCCCAAACATGTACAGTGTCACAGTACACTAAAATGTTAGTGCTCATATCCTTCTTTGTTTATACCATAGGCTCACCATTTCTGGTCTTTTACAGCAAAGCTCCTATGTGCATAATAGTCTATCAATTTATAGCAGCTGTTTGTCCATCAAAATGTACAACTTCAAGTAAATTACCAAACTAGTGCAAATTGTAAGGTCAAGGGAATAGCATCGAAGTCTACTGATTGACAAAACCAATGCCATTCCAACAGTTGTCAAACTCTCACAATACAAGATCTGCTGGATACTGAAATAATTCAAAATAGTAGACATAGTACCTTTTTTTATTATCGGTGTCGATAATAATACGATTCTTTGATAGTTGTTCTTGTATTAGGATGACCTGAAAATCAAAGCATCTTGCAAGATCATTGATGAACAAAAAAATCTGGTCGGAGCTTGTGTACCAAAAATGAGCACTCAGCATTATCACTATTAATTTTAGCATGCAATAGGTAGTGGGACTGCCGGCAGGGATTGTCAACATCAAAACAGCAGGACAAAAGGAGCAAATTGCATCAATGTTTCTAGTTACCTTTTCGGTTCCTTTCACAATGAAGTAACCACCAGGATCAAGAGGGCACTCGCCTACAGGCATAATAGTGAAATCATCAATATAACCAGAAAGTTAGAGTGGAAAATCTATAATTCTATCTAAGATAGACAAAACAATAAACAGTGAAAATCATAAAAGACTAACCATATCTTGATAGTTCAGCTTCATCCTTTCCATTCAACACACAGGCATAACTTCGAAGCATAATAGGCATGTACCCAATGATAAAATTTGGCTGGAAAAAAAGACGAAAGAATGTCAGGTTTCTTTAACAGGTGCTTCAGAGTTCAGACTAGAGTTGGCATGCCATATAGGCGTCCAAAGTAAATATTCTTTCGAGGGGTGGAAGAGAGGAAGTTTCAACCAGACGTTAGATGTGTTACCTTCCTGTGCAAGGTATGTGTCTTTCCTACGGTGTACTCAATATCAACTATCACAGGAGCAGAATAGCTGAAGGAAGAAAGGAACATCATGAGAAAGCATGATAACTGATATTGGTAAAGAAAAAACTGTAATAGGCAAAAAGAAATGGACGAAAAATCAGTACTAATGTGGTACAATCACGTTTGTCAATTTTAATGTTTGATGAATCAGCTAGTTGAAAGCACATTGTGCGACTGGTCTGTCGTATGGACTATGGAGTATTGGGCATCAAAATTCTTGATTTTCTTACATAAGGACCATTTGGATTGAAGGATTTTCAAAGGAACTTGTAGGATTTTAATCCTTAGCAAAGTCTCATATTGAAGACTTTCGGATCATAAGAATGAGGTTGCAGGAACCCTATGGAATTCTTACCGAATGCTCAACACATACAAACTTTTTTGAGGAATTCTAACATGAGGTTGGACCTCATGGAAAAATTATTGTCTCGTGAGTGAAAAATCTGTCTTCAAGTTATTGTGAAATTCCTGGAGCCAATTTTGCAGATTCATTTTTTCCGATCTCTTATACGATTTAACATTACAATGACATATCGATCCTACATTTTCTCAATTCATGTGTTTTAGACTCGTGCATTCAATTTCAAGCGAGGCCCTTATAAAGTTCTAGCCCATGCGAAAAAACCACCTCACTCAGAAATCTAGGTCATCCCCAATTATACATCAAATCCTGAATTATGTAGGCAGATAAGAATCAATCATAGTGATTTCATAGTACGGTATACAATTGCACCCTTGTTGTGGCTAGCCTGAATTATGTATGGAAACTTTCTCTCTTCCTAAAGCCTCCCCTAAATAAGTCCCTCTGCTTCTAGTCCTTGATTATTCTGAGTATCAACCAATTTCTCCATCCTTTTTGTGGCCAACGATAGTGAAAAATAAAGATAAAAGCTGGGATGTCTGTTCACCATTTATCTTTATTTTTTGAGCTTATCCTGCTATTTTTTAAGCTAAAGAGAACAAGAGACATGTATTCCTCATTTATCTCCAGCTCACTGATACACTCAATTAATTATCGGCACAGGGTTGCATCAGATATATACAAATAGGGCAATGTGAAGCTTACGTGCGATCAGTTAGGCGGCAAAAGTGCGGCGTGATAGTCTCGACTCTGAAATCTACTTGTACCGAGGGCACCCCGACGCGTATATCTCTGTACCTACATCAAGGAAAACAAACGAACACATTTAATATAAAAAACACACAAAGAAAAGTGACAGTATAGTTGAATAGCACCATGCCTAAGATAAATGGATGGATCACTGCCCGCTTCAATTCGGTTGTTTGCCTGGACAATATTCTTGATGCCCTTGGTGATGAAGTAGTTAAAAGAGTCAATGTGCTCCTTCACAAGGCCTCTAACCTAGTGATTCCATCAAACAAAAACAAGGGGCAAAATCAGACGAATTGACAAAAAGATGCCCAAATCAAATGAGTGGTTGGCAAATCCGTTGAGTAAAGGAAGACACAACAAAGCAAAACCAAGCCTCTGTAGTGGGAATGGATCAAACCGCAAGTCAGGCACAGATTAAATCATCATTGCTGGTAATTATTACCTCTCCTAAATCGACACTAACGTGTGCCGTGGATGAGACATAGCAAGGTCAACTGTTAAGGAGTTGGCCAGATTTGGTGGATGGTTCCCATTACAATTCATTCATTTCTATACTAGTACAGTACAGATTCTCAGCTAAACTGGGGATTCCAACAACTGGTTAACATGAAGAGTGCCGTCTCGGCATTAGCTATTAAACCCATTGAGGGCTGAATTGGTGCAATGTGCGGTGGAGAACAAGACTAAGACGTGACTTTCTATTAGAATGAGCATGCTGTGAAATTATCAGGGCGTTAAAGGAAGCAGCAAAACGTCCTGTGTCGCTAAATTACATCATCACAACTATGAACGGATAATTTTAAACGAAAATCCATGGCAGGCACGCAGAGCTATTCACCGTCTCAATAACCGGTCCTGAGATGGTACCTTGAGGAAGGCAGGCAGGAGCGCGAACTTGTCGACTGGGTTGCAGACCGGCGCTGCCAGTGACCGGTAAGTCGGCACCGGCGGCGCCGCCTCCGGGTCCCCGTCGGCCGCCGGGGCATCAGGGTCGGACGTAGCAGGGGGCATGGGGTACAGCTGTATCCCCCAATAAATAACTTGTGAAATAAACTGCTACAGAAGTGTTGCCTGGCGGCGGCGGAGGCGCAGCAGGAGGAGGGCTGTGTTAGGAAGAGGGGGCACGCTGAGGGAGGGCCTGGCGGCGGCGAGAGGCGGGTATGGGGGATGCGCGGCGGCGCTGTTCTGGTCGAGTAGAGAAGAGAGCGGGAGAGGGGGGGTGGGATGGATGCAAGGGGCGCTCGGGTCCAGTAGAATCACAACGGGGAATCGGGGGAGAGGACGGTGGCGGGCTTCGGCGGCGATGGACGCCGGAACGATACGAGGCGGTGGATTTGGGAGGGAAGGAGGCAGGGTTTTAGTTAGGGTTTATTTGGTGATACCGACAGATACAGATCTACGCCACGTTGCAAGCGAATGTGAACGGACGGTTCAGATTTGTACTTCAATGACCTGATTTAGTCTTGGGCATCTAACTTGGCTCTTAGCTTGTTGTAGAGTGGATTGAGGATGTTCATTGGCGTTTGCCCTGGATAAAAGCATGAAATGGAAGGAGAAAACAAATCTCGGCTTCTTACAATCATGAGAAATGTTTATACTCTTGGCTAATGTTCTGACTCATGTGGCTTTTGTCCATTATCCTCTAATTAGCAAAGTTTTATAAGATTTTTCGTGCGTTGTTATATGATAGATCTCCACTACAAACATCATACACAAAGTACTACACCTAATCCTTTAAAGAACTAAGCTCCCTAGGAATAGAGGCTTGTGTTTGCTCCTAGGTATGAACATGAAGGTGGTCCCACCTGTAAGTGACTGAGCTCTTAAAAAATAGAGGGGTGTGGTTACTCCTAGGTGTGAACATGAGTGGCCCCACCTGTAAGTGAGTGTAATTTTATTCTTTAAAGTATTAAGCTCTTTAAAAAATAGAGCGATTTGGTTGCTCCTAGGTGTGAACATGTGTGACCCCACCTGTAAGTGAGTGTGATTTTTCGTTGCCCATAGTCGGTGATAGCACCACTTTGTTGGTTTGATGGGTATACATGTTGATCTTGTGTGGGGTAAGAAGGGCGCCGCCGGCCCGAGTCCACACTGCACCGCCTTTACGACCTTTGTGAGTCGGCAGCTACACCACCCTTCATTTCGGACCGGTCCTCCATGTTGTTGTCCCAGGCCTAGATGGTGTTGTCGCCACCGTTCTTCGCAATCCTTTAGTGCGCCTCCGACACCAAAGTGGCCGTTGACCAAGCCAGAGCAGCCATAATAGAAAAGCTCGTCTCCCTAACAACCCCTCCTTTTTGGGAGCATCACTTCATCGCACACAGATGGTGACGACACAAGCGAACCGGCCAAGCTTTTCCCGGCCATCCCGTAGCCGCTGCTCATGGTCGGCCTTCTCTTCTCCAACTTTTTTGTCCTCTGCCAGCTTCGGTCTGAGCGCCAGCTCGCTCTCGGTTGCACTGCCACTGTACACCATGCAGTGGCGGCTGAGACGAAGAAGGCACAAATGCGTCAGATTTTGGCCGGAGACGAGGACTTTCCACTGGTCGGTGTGATGAGCAGTGGAGCGGTTGCGTCGACTTGGGAGATCAATTTCTCGAATAGTAAACGTGTGTTCGCCACCCACCTGTAAGAACTTAAGATGATTTCAGCCATGAACATTAACTTTTATTTTTGCCACTGTACAAACGGGCATGGCAAAGCGCGCCTACCTCTTCTAGTATAGAGTCAAATGTGCTACCATTTTTCAGGTCCAGAGATTATATATTAAATAACATGATGGACTTTATTATCTACACACAAAAAAATCCTTCGTTTATGCACAACAATATTTTTGCAGTTATCTGATAGACGCACACACAAACACGCTAGAATGATAAACCAGAGATAAGTTCCCAGTTCTTCTTAAAATTCTACCACACGAGTTCAAATTATAAGGCCCCTCAAAGTTGGAGCTTAACTTTGACCATAAAATTAACTAAAAAATATATTTTGTTGGTCATCAAAATTATATCATTGTGAACTTGTTGCGCGCTAGCTCTACATCAAAACTATAAGGCCCCTCCTGATCTGAATCTGATGCAAGAGGAAAATAAGCACAAAACTTGTTGCGTCCTAGCTCTACATCTCCTATCACATCTAGTTCTTTGGGTCTAGCCTGCCGCCGGGTCCTGACATCAGCGCAACTCGCCAGATCGCGACACGTTTTCTTTTCTCCCTAACCTAGCGCCACCAGGCGACTAGGAGGCGGAGCCTCTTTCCCACCGATCTCCACCGGCGGGCGAGCTGGGCCTCCCTCCCTCCACTTGCTGCTTCGGCGACGGGAGGGAGAGGGACCCCGTTTTCTTCGCTTTTGCATGGTAGTTAGGGTTAGGAAGGTTCTGGCATGATGCGTCGTTGGGGTGGTGGGAGCGGCCCACAAGGAAAATAAATCTGCCTCAACTCTACTCCCATACCGACATTCTCCTTCATGGCGGCGTCTCGGAGTTGGTGGCTTTGTGTGCTTGCCGATCTTTCGGATCGGTGGCGGTAGCGTTCATGGATGGTGTCGGCGAGGCTGCGGCGGCGACTCCATCAGATGGGTTTTTCCTCCTGTTCTGTCCCCGTTACTGCGGCGTTGTCTCCGGCGCCACGGTGGAGCAGAGAGGATTCGTCCAGGAGTACGTGCAGACGGTGGTCTGCACTGGTGACAGCTGGAAGATGGTGCACCTTGTGCTGGGTTTGTGGTTGGAGGCTGATGGTTCTCGTTCCCTACTCCGACGTCGTCGCGGGGGTGCCAGTGCTGAAGTTCGATGGCGTGTCCGGGGTCGTGCTGCCCCGGTCTGATTCTTTCAACGGCAATGGTTTGTCCTATGACAAACTACTTTGGAGGTCCGAAAAGCTGATGATCAGCGATGGAGCCGCGTCGAGCTCGGGTGAAGAGGTGATCTGTCTATTTTTTCCTTGGTGGCTGCTACGGTGGTGCCGAAGAAAAGAGATAGGCGTTGGTTTGTCACATAGGTTTATCCTATCTTTTTAGATCTATAAGATCGGTGTATATGTACTTTGTATCTTGTCTTTAATTTATCAATGAGAATCGTATTACCATGAAAAAAAAACCGCCACCACACGTCATTTGAGTCCAAGAGACAAAAGCTAATCCATTTTTGGCAAAAGTAGTCCAATTGATAAGCGGAAATCGGCATGCATTAGCCTACGCTATATCTATCGAGTGAATAATCAGTGAAGAATCATGTGCAGAAGACGTAGTAAAATAATAGCTCATCTAGTACGGCCCATGAGTGTTGAGGCCTCGGACTCGAACTGGAACTGCGTTGTTGCCTCCGCAGAACTCAACTCGCGTACCCCTTCGCCAATGGGACGTCCATCTTCTTCCTCCCCTCTCATCTTCCTCGACACACAAACAATTCAACCTTTAGATTTATGGTGATGCATACTACGTATATAGGATTTGGGGGCCCCTAAATTTTGGAGGCCCTGTGCGGTCGCTCATCTCGCACGCCCTCATGGACGGCCCTGCTCCGAGTTCACTCTACTATGGATCAAAACAGGATGAGACTTGCGTAGGCCTACAAAAGCACACACAAAGTTCGTATTTCTCATCTATGGACACACACGTTGTCACTATGAGCATCCAAATATTGTACTAACAAACACCATAAACATCTATTGAATAGTGTCTTTCCAGTATATCCAAACGGTACTCATACTGTCACCATCATACTATAAGGAAATTGTACTAAACACAAGCATCAAGAAACCTCATGATTTCATTATTTAATCCAATAAATAAGAACAAACTCTTGATAAATATCCCCTCTTGTCTATTATCCGTAGAGTCCCTGTTGTCACCTTGGGCTCCGAAAATTATACTAGATATTATCAAGTGAGTAACATCATATCCCTTACATAAAGGAAATAGAGGGGGAAATATCATATGATTCAACTATATTATCAATGCTCATGATCACAATCAAGATCACACCATGGGAGAGAGATAACCATATAGCTACATGTACAAGCCCTCAACCCCGAAAAGATACTACCCTCGTGTCGCCATAGGAACAACAAGGTCGATGAAGATGGCTTCGGAGGTAAATCCCCGTCCCGGCAGGGTGCCGGAACAGGAACTTATGATCCTTGAACTAGTGTTTCGGGGTTGACGGCGGCTCTGTTTTGAGTTTGAGAAAATCCTCCGAGGGGGTCACCTAATTAGGTCAAGGTGATTTTATAGGCAAAGGGGCGTAGAGAGGCGGTTTCAGAGGCTTCCTTTTGTGCATGAGTTGATCCGCCGCCTCTCTCTGAGTCGCCACGCATCAAGGGTGCCGCCTTTTGAGCATTCCCAGGCTACCATCTTCCGAGTCGCTGATGACATGGAAACACACGTTCGTTGGGAGACCCCAAGAGGAAGGTATGAAATAGTGCAGCAGCAATTTTCCCTTGAAATCTATCAAGGTTATCGAACCAGTAGGAGGTGGAAGAGCTTCAACACGGTGTCAACGGCGCCACAAAATATGGCGTGTGCACGTGGACCTGCACACAACACAATCAAAGTACTTTGCCCCAACGAAACAGGAAGGTTGTCAATCTCTCCGGCTTGCTGAATACAAAGGATTAAACGTATGGTGTGGAGAATAATTATAAATGCAAAAAGGAACAGCGAGTGAATGAGTGTAGAGCGTGGTGGAAACGGTGTTTTTATCAGTGTGGACGAATGGACCGGGGTCCACAGTTCACTAGAGGTGTCTCTCCATAAACAGATAATAAGCATGTTGGGTAAACAAATTACAGCTGGCAATTGACAAATGGCAAACACATGACAATGCATATTATGACAAGACATGTTCATCGTAGTATTTATTAGGCATTACAACATAATAAATAGACCGCTTACTAGCTGCATCTATGACTAATAATCCACTCGCGAAATAACATCCGTGTCTCCCGCGAGTATTAAGTTGCAAGCAACAGATTATCGCCTTAAGCAAAATGTGTAATGTAAACAATGCAAATGACATATAAGCAATGCATATAGACAAAGCAAAGTTATTTTCTCCCTAGTGGCAACAGCACATCCACAACCTTAGTCGTTTTTGTCATTCGAGCTCAGTTTACTGGAGACATGAACCCACTATCTAGCATAAATACTCACTCTTGGAGACACTAGCATCTACTTGGCCAAAGCATCTACTAGCATCGGAGAGCATGCAAGGACATAAATAAAACATAGAGATAAATAGATGAACAACTTGATCATAACTTCACAATTCATCGGATCTCAACAAACACAACATGTAGCATTCCATAAAGATGATCTTGATCATGTTAGGCAACTCACAAGATCTCAACATGATAGCACAAAGTGGAGAGACAACCATCTAGCTACTGCTATGGACCCGTAGTCCAAGGATGAACTACTCACGTATATGTCCGGAAACGGGCATGGTGATGTAGAGCCCTTCGGCGATGATCTTCTCCTCTGGCAGGGTGGCGGGAAGAACTGCAGAACCCTCCCAAACTAGGGTTGAAGGCGACGGCGACGGCGGCGACGGAACTTTTCATGGATTTATGCTTGGGTGTTTAGGATTTTCGGGACGAGGTGAATATATAGGCAAAGGGGAGACACGAGGGGCCACCCGAGGCGGCCAGATGACCCCCCGGCGCGGCCTCACCTTCTGCCGTGCCGAGGTGGCGTCTGGGCCCCCTAGGGCGCCTCTTCGATCGCCCTTCGGACTTCGTCTTCGTGTCGGTGTAAAACTCATCCCCGTTGATTTTAGTCCAATTCCGAGAATATTTCCCGACTAGCTTTTCTGAAACAAAAAGACAGCAGAAAATAAGAACTGGCACTTTGGCATCTTGAAATGCATAAAAGTGATATATAATGTAATTAAAACATGTAGCAATTGGTATAAAACATGCATGGAACATCAAAAATTGTAGATACGTTTGAGACGTATCATTCGCCTTCATGGGTTGCGCCTTTTCCTAGGTCACCCTTGTGGTACATTGTCTTCCCGGGTCACCTTCTGAGCTTCCGAGTCATGTTTCTAGGTTGCCAAACCTTCCCGGGGCGAGCCCCAAACTTGAGCCGGCAACTTTCCAAAAATGGGTACTAACAATGGCGGCGATCATGTGTCGTTTCCTCCTTGGGGGTCATCGTTCTTGGAGTTGTGCATCGGCCAGAGGGACATGTGGATAGATCGTTGGTGGGTGCAGGGTTCCCGGGTGGTGGCTAGCACGGTGATGTAACAGCCCAAAAATTTGAGAACCAAATTTTCACTTTTGTGTCCTCATTTGCATCATGGCATGCATGCATCATTTGCATCCATTCTAAAATTGCTAAACCACACATTAACTTGGTTTGGCAACATTGGAGAACTAGAATGCCAAACTTGCTTCAACAATTCTACAACGCAAGGAAGACATTCAAACTTGCAAATAAAATTACCTTGACCTCTTATATTGTCCAGGTAGTTCCAAGAGTCCCAAGTAATATTTGTGCCTTGATTTAAATTTACTAAAGTAATTGTGTTGGAGAATTTAGCAAAATGCCTAATTAAACCTCTATGAACAAATGTTGTCAAAAACATTTTATTTTGCAACACCAATTTGTGTGGTGCCTCTACAGGTTATGGGGAGGCTCCCCAAATTTTTGCAGATTTTTATAAAATGTTTAACTGCCTCAATAAATTCGAAAACAGTGAGGAGAAATTGATCCAGCACTGGAAAGGACTGATCCGTGAAGGTTTTAAAAGTTACAGGGGCTTCTTTGTGAAATCTTCATCTCTCTCTCACCTCCGTGATTCCCGCCGCCGTGGCCAAGCTCCACGACGCCCACGCCCAGGGCCCCCTGATCTGCCTCTCCTCTGCAAGGAGACACTCCCACGTCGCCCTGCTCACCCCACTCCTCTGCTCACCTGCTCCCCGTTCCTCTCCTCTTCCTCACCCCGAGCCGCCATGGCCGCCGTGATGCGCCGCCGCCTTGCCGCTGATTGAGGAGCTCCCGAGCAATTCCAGCACCACCTGCAGCTCCGCCGTGTCGTGTTCTTCCTCCCCACCAGAGGAATCGAGCCGGGCTGGCCTAACTCGCCGTCGCCGTCCGGTACTCCGCCGCCGCAGCCCGAGCTCCGCCGCGGGCAATACGCCACCCCCCGACCGTCTCCTTCCTCCCCCAAGCACACGAGCGTGTTCCTGGTGAGCACCGCGCCCTTCTGGACCTCCTCTCCCTCCCCATTTCGCCGTAGCCTCGCCGGGGTGCGATGAAGGTCGCCGTCGCTCCGTTCATCGCGGCGTCAGATTTTCCGAGCGCAAATCGACCGGATTATCCGAACCAATCCAGTGCAGAAATGGATTTGGTCCTTAGCCATTTTTCTCGCCTCTCCGTAGCACTCGGATTTTCCGATCTTTGCAATCATCGGATTTTCCGATTTTGATCAGTACGAAGAAACTTTCTTTCCTTAGCCATTTTCTCGGATGAACAGTGCACCGATATTCCGAATTTGGAAAAGTCAGAATTTCCGTTTTGGTCCAGTACAGTTATATTCATGTTTAGATTATTTTGTCCTTCTAATTTGGTTAAACAAATGTTCTGCGTTGGATTAAAGTGTAATCCGGGCAGATTTAAAAGAGGTAACAACTTTTGTCGGGACATCCCAAAATGTGTTCGTATACTCAATTTGATCCTAAAAACGTGAGATAACCGGGAGCATCCCTTCCATGCATGTTTAATCACCGAAACCCTGCATCTCCCGCTTGATCATGTCATGACATCTACAAGTGAAATCCTAGGGTCTCGACTACCGTAATCAACAAGTGAGGCACTTCATGACCTAAATTCACGGATATCCGGGATGCGCCCCTCTAAGCACCCGAACTCCGTTTAATCGGAATAGTTGCATCATCCCCCTCCCGGGGATTTAAAATGTCATGTCATCATGTGCTTGCGCATTGCACCGATGTTATCCGTGGTTTTGATTGTTGTTTCTGCTTTCCGGTGTTGTTTGCTCTCCGGTAGATCACGAGTCCGGAGTTGAGCCTCATTACTCCGACGAGCAGTTTGACTACTCCGCTGATCAAGGCAAGCGTAACCCCCCCCCCCCCCTGAGCATATCTTATCCTATGTTTCCGCAAATATTTTCTCCACTATAATATTGCATGCGGTTCTAAATGTCAACTTTTGCGGATTAGAGTATCCTATAGTTGCATTATTTCCCTATGCCATTATCTGTTTCCCCTCCTATTATCCATAGGTTGTGTTGTTGGCCGAGCTACTTATAAATGCTATGTGATGCTTAGCCATGCCTAGTTATATGCATAGCTATACGATGGATATATGTGTTGTTGGAAACAGGTGTGAAATGTTGAGATGATGGTGGAGAAATGGTGACGGATAATAAAATGCTTAAAGGTGGGGATGAGAGGCCACTGTGGTTGTGGTGTTTTGTCTCGTTCTCGCCGCCTAGGTGCGAGTTCTTACCTCTTGAACCAAGACTGAGCGTGCAACCATGCGTGAGGCCTATGCATTCGCAGTGCAGGAACCCTCATAGACTAAATAACTCGAGCGGGGCTAGCCAGGGTCCTCTAGTTCGGGCTTCCATTTGCGCGTGCGTGATGATGGTGGTTGAACTGGGATGAGGATGGTGGTGTTAGGAAAATAAGTGTCCGCGGGTGTTGAGATCACCAGTCCTACCGCACTGATGATCCTGGAAAGTCCTTAACGAGGGAGAAGTCGACACCGCTCCCACCCAGCCGGCTTCCAAGGAAGAGAGCTAAAAGCTAGGTAATGGGCCGGACGGTACGCGTGGCAAACATTTGTACACCCCTGCAGGGTTAAATCTTTTCGAAAAGCCGTGTCCGCGGTTATGGACGAACTTGGGAAGTGAAGGTAAGATCATAGAATAACTTTAACGGAATGATTAAAAACTGGGTACTAGAGGTACCACTCACAAATGCAAGGTGAGCTTCCTCGAGGGTGATTCGGGGAGGTGCCTTTGATGAACAGGTACAATGGTTGATGATGGTTGATGATGAGAATGATCAAGAAAAGTTACTTCTTACCCTTTTGAAAATCTGATTAGTCGATGCCTTTGAGTTATGTTTTATAAATAAAATCAGCTTTATGCAAAACAGCCATAAAACTTTGAAAGCCTCATCGAGCATATATTAGCTCTTAATCTTGCGAGTTCGTCGAACTCAACGTCGTTTGTTTTTTCAGAGAGGACTTCACCGACCTCGAAGGTGGGTTCTTTGTGGACGTCGACGAGTAGTCTGGGGTTCCCAGGTGGCAGCTTGGGACATCCCGGAACAGCTGGCGCTGTGATGTTTATCTGTAGGCCTCTTAGGCCATATTTGGATCTTGTTGTTTAGAACAACCTAATTGCTTCCGCTTGATGTAATGTTGGGTCTGTGACCTCTGGTTGTCATTTGCTATCTTTCTCTATTATAAGAGTTGAACTATATGATTTGTGTCGTAGAGTCTGTGATGTGCCAGTTGTTCCACAAGTCTTGATCTCTCTATTATGCATTGAGGGTTGTGCCTGTGTTAAGGCATCAATCGGGGTGTTGCGTTGCCGATGATTCCGAGCAACGCCTGCCAAAGGTTTTGGCCGGGGATTGGTAAACCCGTAACCTCCGGTTGTATCGCTTAACCGGTGACACACAGCATCACTGTATAACAGTCGGGTCGGGCGCCACAAGTTGGTATCAGAGCAGTACTGCCTGTAGGAAACCCTTCTACTGGTCGATGTTGAGTCTAGTGTTTGTGAAAATATTTTAACCTAAAAATGAGTTGTGAAAACCATCTTAGGATTCTTTTTACTCCTTATCTGGTTACCCTCTAATCTCGGAGCAATCTTACCTCGATTTGATTAAAGGTTTTACTCTCACCTGTTACTTCAAAATGATTAGAAACGGGGTGGGTTCGACCTTTAGTGTTATGTGTCACGTTGCTCCCGCTGCGTTGCAATCCCAAATCAACTCAGATGTTTCTACCGATCAATCATTTGATCCTTTCTTTGGGTTTTAACCCACGGACTTGAACATAAGGTCCCGGATTGTGTCAACTAGAGTGTGTTAAGTTGTTTTCTTAACTCTCACTAGTAGCACATGATGCTGATCTTTGACCCAAGTTCTATCTTGTTGTTTTCCTTCTCGCAAAGTATTATCGTCCCTAGTCTGTGTACTTGAGTAGACGCTAATGCTATTGTTCGACCATTCGGAGAAAGATACTAACTGTGTCATTGTCAAATCTCCAGAATGGCTCGAGGAGGTCGTGGAGGCCGTGGTGGTCGCGGTAACCACAATGATGATGAGGATGATCTGCCGCCACCACCCTCGATGGCTGAGGTCTTGATGGCCATTGAGGAGAACCGTGGGCGCAATGAGCGCTTGCTTGAGCAGTTGGTGCAGCAGAATGCACGGAGGAACGAGTGCAACACTCTCACTGAGTTCCTGCGCTCCAGCCACCCACTTTGCTGATGCTAAGGAGCCACTGGAAGCTGATGATTGGCTTCGTGCTTTGGAGCGCAAGTTCTCCGCGCTGCATGTCCCATTGGCTGAGCAAGTCAACTTTGCCACCTATCTCTTGGTTGGTGCTGCTGGCTGTTGGTGGGAAAGCCATGTGGCTTTGTTTCCAGCCAACCATGTCTTCACCTGGGCTGATTTCGCACTGCCTTCCGTGCGGAGTACATTCCCAGCCGATCATGGACTTGAAGAGGAGGGAGTTCCTGGATTTGCAACAGGGACGGATGGACCTCCGCACTTATGGTCGTGAGTTCAACCATCTTCTCGTTACGCCCCAAGGGACGTGACCAATGATGCTGACAAGCAAGAGCTGTTCCGCAAGGGTCTGACTCCGCAGCTCCGCTATGAGTTGTTGCCCTTCAGGTTCCAGACCTATCAGGAGCTGTTCAACCAGGCTTTCACTCTTGAGCAAGGAAGAAAGGAACTTGAAGCTTCCAAGAGGCCCGCACATGGGGACCACCAGAGTTCCTCGGGTTCTGAGAGCAAGAAGCGCAGGGTGTTTGTCCCTACAGCGCCGTACCTCGTGCTCCCTTCATGCCGAGGCAGCAGGATATAGGCCACCTCCTCCGCGCCCCACTACTTCGACACTTGGGATAGGCGGAAGTGGGTACCGTCCTATGCTACCTGCTCCACCTGGAGTCACTTGCTACACCTGTGGCCAGGCTGGTCACTACTCCAGGGAGTGCCCCCAGAAGGCACCTCTCGCGATAACTCCTGCACGAGCCCCTGCCACTCCAACTGGCAAGGCTGGACCTATGTGCGTGGTCGCCTGAACCACATCTCTGCTGAAGAAGCTGAAGAGACCCCGGCGTTCTCATGGGTGAGTTACGAATCAACGGCAATACAGCTACAGTTTTGTTTGACTCTGGAGCATCGCATTCATTCATATCCATAGCGTTTGCAAAAGACCACAAAATACCGTTCGAGAAAATGAGCCGTCCCTTGGTGATCGCTACTCCTGGTTCCAAATGGCAAACCGATGGGGTTACTCCTGAGGTCCAGATTAATATAGGTTCCTTGTCTTTCCTTATGCCTTGGTAGCTCTGAAGTCCAAAGGCATTGATGTCATACTGGGCATGAACTGGCTAGCCAAATACCAGGCTAATCTCGACTGTGCTGCCAAGACCATTACCGTGACCGCTCCTTCCGGTGACATTGTGAAGTATTGGCCTGCAACATCAATACCTCCGTCCGCCATCGTACCCGCTCACCTGAGATTCTCCTTTGCTTTATGGAAGGCGAATCCCCTCCTGAAATCCAGGACATACACGTGGTGTGTGACTTCCCGGATGTGTTCCCGGAAGAATTGCCTGGCATGCCTCCTGACCGAAGTGTGGAGTTTGTCATAGAGCTACTTCCCGGTACCGCTCCAATTTCCAAGAAGCCCTACCGTATGCCGGTGGAAGAGTTGGCTCTGTTGAAAGAGCAAATTGATCAGCTGTTAGCTAAGGAGTTCATCCAGCCTAGCAGTTCACCTTGGGGTTGTCCGGTACTCTTTGTCAAGAAGAGGGATTCTACCGTGCCTCGTCTAGTCTCTGACTATCGACCGTTGAATGCGGTGACAATCAAGAACAAGTATCCTATTCCTCGCATCAATGATCTGTTGGATCAGTTAGCTGGTGCAACGGTATTCTCCAAGATGGATCTGAGGTCAGGACCATCAGATAAAAATCAGAAAGGAGGATATTCCAAAGACGGCATTTGTTACTCGTTATGGCTCATATGAGTATACCGTCATGTCCTTTGGTCTCACAAATGCTCCAGCTACTTTCATGAGGCTCATGAACTCCATCTTCATGGATTATCTTGACAAGTTTGTCGTCATTTACATTGATGACATCCTCATCTATTCCAAAACCAATGAAGAGCATGAGGAACATCTTCGTTTGGTTCTGACAAGACTTCGAGAACACCGCCTCTATGCCAAGTTCTCCAAGTGTGAGTTTTGGTTGGATAATCTTCTTCCTTGGTCATGTGATATCCGCTAATGGTGTGGCTGTCATTCCCGACAAGATTCAGTCCATTTGGATTGGAAAACTCCAATGTCAGTCAAGGACATCCGTAGCTTTCTCGGATTGGCAGTTATTACCGCCGATTCATCGAAGGTTTCTCCAAGATAGCCAAGGCCCTGACTGACCTTCTCAAGAAGGATAAAAAGTTTGTATGGTCGGCCGAAGCTGAAGAGAGCTTCCAAACACTGAAAGCCAAGCTCACGTCCGCTCCTGTGCTTGTCCTGCCGGACACAAGCAAGGATTTCGTCGTCTTCTGTGACGCTCTCTTCAAGGTTTGGGCTGTGTGCTAATGCAAGAGGGCCATGTGGTGGCTTATGCTTCTCGCCAATTGAAGCCGCATGAGCACAATTACCCAACTCATGATCTAGAGCTTGCCGCGGTGGTATATGCTTTGAAGCAATGGAAACCATATCTGTTTGGTAACCGTTGCGAGATCTTCTCGGATCACAAGAGTCTGAAATACCTCTTCACCAGCCGGATTTAAATCTCAGGCAAAGGCGTTGGTTGGAGTTAATCACGGATTACTGGTCTGCCGAAGTCTCCAAAGGGACATGATGCCATTTGGGTCATCATTGATCGTTTATCAAAGGTGGCTCACTTCCTCCCCGTTCGTGTGGACATTACTGCTGCCAAGTTGGCAGACCTGTATACCTCTCGTATCGTCGTCCTTCACGGCGTTCCCAAGAAGATAATTTCTGATCGTGGAAGCCTATTCACCTCCAAGTTTTGGACTAGTTTCCAAACTGCTATGGGAACTCGTCTTAACTTCAGCACCGCGTTCCATCCTCAAACTGATGGTCAGACCGAAAGGGTGAACCAAGTTCTGGAAGACATGCTTCGGGCATGTGTAATCTCCTTCGGCAAAGATTGGGAAAGTATCTCCCTTTCGCGGAATTCTCCTACAACAATAGCTATCAAGCTAGTCTGGGCATGGCTCCATTTGAGGTTCTCTATGGAAGGAAATGCCGCACTCCTCTAAATTGGTCTGAGACCGGAGAGAGGGCACTCTTTGGTCCAGATATCATCAATGAAGCTGAGGAGAAGGTTAGAATCATAAGGGAGAATCTGAAGATTGCTCAGTCTAGGCAGAAGAGCTACTATGACAAGCATCATCAGGAGATTCACTATGAAATTGGTGATAAAGCTTATCTCCGTGTCTCTCCCCTCCGTGGCGTTCGCCGCTTCGGAATCAAAGGGAAATTGGCACCTCGCTATGTTGGCCCTTTCACCGTTCTGGCCAAGCGAGGAGATCTTTCTTACAAGTTGGAGTTACCGTCAATCTTCCCAAATGTGCATGATGTGTTTCATGTCTCTCACTTCGCCGGTGTTTCAAGGATCCTATCCATGGAGTCAATCATGAAGAGCTAGATCTCCAGGAAGACCTCACTTATCGTGAGCATCCTATCCGTGTCTTGGATGAAGCCGAAAGGAAGACCCGCAACAAAACTACCAAATTCCTCAAGATTCAATGGTCTCATCATTCCGAAGAAGAAGCTACTTGGGAACGAGAGTCTAGTCTTCGTGAGGAGTATCCCGACTTCTTTTCGCAATCTTAGAATCTCGGGACGAGATTCCTGTAAGGAGGGTAGAATTGTAACAGCCCAAAAATTTGTGAACCAAATTTTCACTTTTGTGTCCTCATTTGCATCATGGCATGCATGCATCATTTGCATCCATTCTAAAATTGCTAAACCACACATTAACTTGGTTTGGCAACATTGGAGAACTAGAATGCCAAACTTGCTTCAACAATTCTACAATGCAAGGAAGACATTCAAACTTGCAAATAAAATTACCTTGACCTCTTATATTGTCCAGGTAGTTCCAAGAGTCCCAAGTAATATTTGTGCCTTGATTTAAACTTACTAAAGTAATTGTGTTGGAGAATTTAGCAAAATGCCTAATTAAACCTCTATGAACAAATGTTGTCAAAAACATTTTATTTTGCAACACCAATTTGTGTGGTGCCTCTACAGGTTATGGGGAGGCTCCCCAAATTTTTGCAGATTTTTATAAAATGTTTAACTGCCTCAATAAATTCGAAAACAGTGAGGAGAAATTGATCCAGCACTGGAAAGGACTGATCCGTGAAGGTTTTAAAAGTTACAGGGCTTCTTTGTGAAATCTTCATCTCTCTCTCACCTCCGTGATTCCCGCGCCGCCGTGGCCAAGCTCCACGACGCCCACGCCCAGGGCCCCCTGCTCTGCCTCTCCTCTGCAAGGAGACACTCCCACGTCGCCCTGCTCACCCCACTCCTCTGCTCACCTGCTCCCCGTTCCTCTCCTCTTCCTCACCCCGAGCCGCCATGGCCGCCGTGATGCGCCGCCGCCTCGCCGCTGATTGAGGAGCTCCCGAGCAATTCCAGCACCACCTGCAGCTCCGCCGTGTCGTGTTCTTCCTCCCCACCAGAGGAATCGAGCCGGGCTGGCCTAACTCGCCGTCGCCGTCCGGTACTCCGCCGCCGCAGCCCGAGCTCCGCCGCGGGCAATACGCCACCCCCCGACCGTCTCCTTCCTCCCCCAAGCACACGAGCGTGTTCCTGGTGAGCACCGCGCCCTTCTGGACCTCCTCTCCCTCCCCATTTCGCCGTAGCCTCGCCGGGGTGCGATGAAGGTCGCCGTCGCTCCGTTCATCGCGGCGTCGGATTTTCCGAGCGCAAATCGACCGGATTATCCGAACCAATCCAGTGCAGAAATGGATTTGGTCCTTAGCCATTTTTCTCGCCTCTCCGTAGCACTCGGATTTTCCGATCTTTGCAATCATCGGATTTTCCGATTTTGATCAGTACGAAGAAACTTTCTTTCCTTAGCCATTTTCTCGGATGAACAGTGCACCGGATATTCCGAATTTGGAAAAGTCGGAATTTCCGTTTTGGTCCAGTACAGTTATATTCATGTTTAGATTATTTTGTCCTTCTAATTTGGTTAAACAAATGTTCTGCGTTGGATTAAAGTGTAATCCGGGCAGATTTAAAAGAGGTAACAACTTTTGTCGGACATCCCAAAATGTGTTCGTATACTCAATTTGATCCTAAAAACGTGAGATAACCGGGAGCATCCCTTCCATGCATGTTTAATCACCGAAACCCTGCATCTCCCGCTTGATCATGTCATGACATCTACAAGTGAAATCCTAGGTCTCGACTACCGTAATCAACAAGTGAGGCACTTCATGACCTAAATTCACGGATATCCGGGATGCGCCCCTCTAAGCACCCGAACTCCGTTTAATCGGAATAGTTGCATCATCCCCCTCCGGGGATTTAAAATGTCATGTCATCATGTGCTTGCGCATTGCACCGATGTTATCCGTGGTTTTGATTGTTGTTTCTGCTTTCCGGTGTTGTTTGCTCTCCGTAGATCACGAGTCCGGAGTTGAGCCTCATTACTCCGACGAGCAGTTTGACTACTCCGCTGATCAAGCAAGCGTAACCCCCCCCCCCCCCTGAGCATATCTTATCCTATGTTTCCGCAAATATTTTCTCCACTACAATATTGCATGCGGTTCTAAATGTCAACTTTTGCCGGATTAGAGTATCCTATAGTTGCATTATTTTCCCTATGCCATTATCAGTTTCCCCTCCTATTATCCATAGGTTGTGTGTTGGCCGAGCTACTTATAAATGCTATGTGATGCTTAGCCATGCCTAGTTATATGCATAGCTATACGATGGATATATGTGTTGTTGGAAACAGGTGTGAAATGTTGAGATGATGGTGGGAAATGGTGTTAACGGATAATAAAATGCTTAAAGGTGGGGATGAGAGGCCACTGTGGTTGTGGTGTTTTGTCTCGTTCTCGCCGCCTAGGTGCGAGTTCTATACCTCTTGAACCAAGACTGAGCGTGCAACCATGCGTGAGGCCTATGCATTCGCAGTGCAGGAACCCTCATAGACTAAATAACTCGAGCGGGCTAGCGAGGGTCCTCTAGTTCAAACTTCCATTTGCGTGTGCGTGGTGATGGTGGTTTGAACTGGGATGAGGATGGTGGTGTTAGGAAAATAAGTGTCCGCGGGACAGGGTGTTGGAGGAGTCACCAAACCTGTCCTACCGGCACTGATGATCCTGGAGAGTCCTTAACGAGGGAGAAGTCGACACCGCTCCCACCCAGCCGGCTCTCCAAGGAAGAGGGCTAAAAGCTAGGTAATGGGCCGGACGGTACGCGTGGCAAACATTTGTACACCCCTGCAGGGTTAAATCTTTTCGAAAGCCGTGTCCGCGGTTATGGACGACTTGGGAAGTGAAGGTAAGATCATAGAATAACTTGAACGGAATGACTAAAAACTGGTACTAGAGGTACCACTCACAAATGCAAGGTGAGCTTCCTCGAGGGTGATTCGGGGAGGTGCCTTTGATGAACAGGTACAATGGTTGATGATGGTTGATGATGAGTAAGTTGATCAAGAAAAGAGTTACTTCTTACCCCTTTTCAAATAATCTGATTAGTCGATGCCATGGAGTTGTGTTTTATAAATAAAATCAGCTTTATGCAAAACAGCCATAAAACCTTTGAAAGCCAATCATGGAGCATATATTAGCTCTTAATCTTGCGAGTTTCGTCGAACTCAACGTCGTTTGCTTATTTTTCAGGAGAGGACTTCACCTACCTCGAAGTGGGTTCTTTGTGGACGTCGACGAGTAGTCTGGGTTCCCAGGTGGCAGCTTGGGACATCCCGGGACAGCTGGCGCTGTGATGATTATCTGTAGGCCTCTTAGGCCATATGCTGGATCTTGTTGTTTAGAACAACCTATTTTTGCTTCGCTTGGTACTGTTGGGTCTGTGACCTCTGGTTGTAACATTTGCTATCTTTCTCTATTATAAGAGTTGAACTATAATGCTTTTGTGTCGTAGAGTCTGTGATGTGCCAGTTGTTCCACAAGTCTTGATCTTACTATTATGCTTTGATTGTTGTGCCTGTGTTTAAGGCATAATCGGGGTGTTGCGTTGTCTGGAGTGAGGTGTACCAGCAACGCCTGCCAAAGGTTTGGCAGGGGATTGGTAAACCCGTAACCTCCGTTGTATCGCTTAACGGTGACACACAGCATACTGTATAAACACGGTCGCGGGCGCCACAGGTGACGACGATGGTGAGAGCGATGGTTTGGTTGTGGCAAGACCTTGTTAGTCTTGTTACGACATGTCGAGTCGTCTTCCCGTGGACTCCCTGCTACGAAGTCAAGCTTGCTAACTTGTGTGTCGGGCAGAGACGATGACCTGCGTGGAGCGGTTCAGTCATGAAAACTTCGTCGACGCGGTTCAGGCCTATCTCCTCTCCGAAGACTTCTTCTTCAAAATCGGAGCTGTCAGTTTTATATGTGAAGGTTCATATGTTCGGCATGGGCCGTCGTGGCTTCTCAGCTGTTGTGTGATGATGTCTTTTTAGGTGTACGTTTCTTCAGTGAAGTCACAGTCGTGGCTCTCGAAAGAGTGATGACGATGACGCTGGTGAGTAATCTCGATAATGGCCTAGGATGACCTTGTGTGCCTCGCGACGTTTGTGTTACATGACAGTCGGCGAAACGTGTCTATACGGATTTTTTGCATGTTTTCCCACCAATTAACGACAAGGTCTTGCAAGTGTGTTGTCGCGTTTAGAAAAGGTAAGAGGTCGTGTCAACAACACGGCTAATTTGTTAGAAGGAGTTCCACACCGAGAGATCGTGAGAAACGAACCAAAACGAGCCAGCGCCAGCGTGGGAGATGGATCATATCGAGCTACGAACGGGAGAACTTGCCTGTGGCAAGCTGGTTTAGGAGGGTGGTTGTACCCAGCCCACCAGAGTTCAAATCCTAGATTTGACATTGGTGTTTCTCATTTAGGCGGAAATATTCTTCGGTGGGAGGCGACGTTCTCGTCGACAACGAGCCGCCTATGGTGACTTCGTCAATCTCAAGACCCGACCGCCGGCTAAATCTTTCGGAAGTGCTCATAGGGGTAGGGTTGTGCATGCGTGCGTCCATAGGGGTGAGTGTGTGCACGTGTATGTGATCGTCTGCGTTGTACTATCTTTCGGAAAAAAAAACTACGGACGGGAAGATTAGTTAGAACTATGGTCGTCTTTTTTTTGGAAAACACTTCTATTCCCCCGGGGATCGGTGTCTTCCATCCTCCGTACGTACACGCGACACGTGTCGATGTTGCGGGACCCATCACCTCCCTCTTCAACCTTATCCCTTTACGCTGCTTTCTTCCAATGCGACGCGTACCTCACCTTTGCTCAATTTGTCACCGCGCTCCGGCAGGGCTGCGCTGCCGCGCCCGGTCAGCTGTCGCCGCGCTCCCATGGATTCCGCCACCGTGCCCCTCCTCCTAGGCTCCCTCTGCCGCACGTTTCCCCATGGAGACCTACCGCGCCGGTGGCCGCCCTCCCTGCCTCCCGCGCCGACGTCGCTCATCCCCGACCTCTCGCGCCGGCCGCTGCGCCTCCAAGACCGCTCGCGCCGGTGCCGCCCCCCCCGACATCCCGCGACAGCCACTTCGCCTCCCTGACCTCGCGCGCCGGCCCTCCTACTCGTCATTAACGCCGACGGATGCTGCGAGCGTGGGGGGCACCATGGTCGAGGCCTCAAGGTCCTGTCGCCATGACCACTGACGTCTACGAGCTCGCGCCTGAGCCACCGGCGTCGCCCTCGGCCCCACGCACCCCCGCGGCCTCCTCACCTCGAGCGTCCAATTTCGCTGTGAGGGGAACAGCCTGGATGCTATGAGCGTGGGGGCGCACCAGCGCATGCTGCATGGGCTCGGTGACGCCGTTGCCATGCGCGGTGCTACCAAGGCGTGACGGTGCTGGCAGCCCACAGATGCAGTGCTACCATGGCGGCACGGCGGTGCTACCAACGTGACATGGTGGTGCTACCCAGTATGGCGGTGCTCCTAGAACTTACCGTGGTGATGTGGTGGTGCTACCATTGTGGCATGATGGTGCTCCCAACACAGAGGCGTGATGCTACTAAGGTGACACGACGGTGCTACCATCAGTGATCTCCGTTGCTGCCAGCGGTGTGCGGAGGTGCTACCGTAGAGGGGCGTCGGTGCTACAACCGAAGTTCGTCGGCGCTACCAGATAATGCCAAGAATGTTTTTTGCTGCAACTTGATGGCGTGAATCACACGCTCGTTGGGAGACCCCAAGAGGAAGGTATGATGCAGTTCAGCAGCAAGTTTTCCCTCAGAAAGAAACCAAGGTTATCGAACCAGTAGGAGCAGCAACTCTTCAGAAGGTTGTTGGTGGCTCGCACGGCGCAATACGATCACCAACGTGGAATCTGCACACAACACAATCAAACTACTTTGCCCCAACGAAACAGTGAGGTTGTCAATCTCACCGGCTTGCTGAAAACAAAGGATTAAACGTATGGTGTGGAAAATGAGTATTAAATTGCAGAGAATGAAAAAGGAACAGTTTGCAGTTTGTGGTTGTTTAATCAGTGTAAAAGAATGGACCGGGGTCCACAGTTCACTAGTGGTGTCTCTCCATAAAAGATAACTAACATGTTGGGTGAACAAATTACAGCTGGGCAATTGACAAATAGTGAGCGCATGACAATGCATATACATGACATGATGACTACTATGATATTTAATTGGGCATTACGACAAATACATAGACCGTTATCCAACAGCATCTATGACTAATAATCCACCGCCGGGTTGTCATCCGAGTCCCCCGTTGGTATTAAGTTGCAAGCAACGGATAATTGCATTAAGTAAAGTGCGTAATGTAAACAAACACATATGCCCGTGGACATAGCATCGTTAGGTTATCCCTAGTGGCAACAGCACATCCACAACCTTAGAACTTTCTGTCACTGTCCCAGGTTAAACGGAGGCATGAACCCACTATCTAGCATAAATACTCTCTCTTGGAGTTACAAGCATCTACTTGGCCAAAGCATCTACGAGTAACGGAAAGCATGCAAGATCTTAAATAACATATAAGATAGATTGATAATCAACTTGACATATATTCAATATTCATCGGATCCCAGCAAACACAACATGTAGCATTACAATAATATGATCTTGATCATGTAGGGCAGCTCACAAGATCTAAACATGATGGCACAAAGTGGAGAGACAACCATCTAGCTACTGCTATGGACCCGTAGTCCAAGGATGAACTACTCACGCATCACTCCGGAGGCAGGCATGGCGATGTAGAAGCCTCCGGTGACGATTCCCCTCTCCGGCAGGGTGCCGGGAAGAGGTTCTGAACCCTCCCGAGCTAGGGTTGACGGCGGCGGCGTCTCTGGAACTTTTCGTGGATATTTGCTCAGGTACTTAGGGTTTTCGCGTCGGGGGGAATAAGTAGGCGAAAGGGCGGCGGCTGAGACCCCCGAGGGGCCCACACCACCCTAGGGCGCGGCAGAGGGGGGCCCGCGCCCTAGGTGCGTGTGGCCCTCCTGGCTCCTCTGTTGCTCCTTCGTCCGTCAGGTGGTTCTGGAAAAATAGGGACCCCCGTGTAGTTTCGTCCAATTCCGAGAATATTTCCAGACTAGCTTTTCTGGAATACAAAAACAGCAGAAAACAGGAACTGGCACTTCGGCATCTTGTTAATAGGTTAGTCCCAAAAAATGTATAAAAGTGATATAAAGTAGATGCAAAACATGTAGCAATTGGTATAAAACAAGCATGGAACATCAAAAATTATAGATACGTTTGAGACGTATCAGCATCCCCAAGCTTAGTTCCTACTCGTCCTCGAGTAGGTAAACGATAAAAACAAAATAATTTTTGAGGTGACATGCTACCATCATAATCTTGATCATATAATATTGCAAGGCACATGTAAATGAATGAAGTGATCCAAGTCAATGGTCTATAATTTGCTACCAAATAGATAATGAGTAAACAATGAATCACACAAGCTAAACGTTTTCATGAATAGTACTTTCGAGACAAGCATCAAACAGTTTTGCATAAGTGTTAACTCATAAAGCAATAGTTTCTAATAAAAGGTATTTAATCAACACAAAGGAAGAATTTAGTTTCAGCATTTGCTTCAACTTTCAACATATTTATCTCATGGATATTGTCAACACAAAGTAGTATAACAAGTCCAATACATTGCATATAACGCATGTTGTAACAAAGTTGACACTAGTGTTTGCTTGTGGAAGACAGAAAGAATAGGAAAACTGACTCAACATAAAAGTAAAAGAAAGGCCCTTCGCAGAGGGAAGCAGGGATTAAATCATGTGCTAGAGCTTTTAGGTTTTTGAAAGCATATAGAGATTGCATAAAATATTTGATACTCCTCCCAACCTTGCTAACACAAGCCATGGCTAACCGAATCCTCGGGTGCCTTCCATCAATCACATACCATGGAGGAGTATCTATTTTTGAGAGGTGTTTGTTAATTGTCAACGAATGGTAGCGGGTGAGAACAGTATTCTACCTGTCAAACGGACTTTTAAGAGCGGCTCCCATGAAGGACGTTATTTCTACCAGCAAGGCAGATCATCCCTCTTTCTCTTTGGTTTACACACATTCAGGTATTTCACTGTTTGTCATTGCTTACTGATGAATCAGGGCAAAAGTGTGAAGAGAATTAATTGGTTAAAGTTGTAATTAATTGGGACTGGGCACCCCGTTGCCAGCTCTTTTTGCAAGTTATTGGATAAGCGGATGTATATGCCACTAGTCCAGGTGTAAAAGTCCATCGACAAATAGAATAAAGAATAACCACACTAATTCCTCATGAGCTAGTAAACATTGACACAAAAAGGGAATAATAACATTTTGAATAATTTAAAGGTAGCACATGAAAAATTTACTTGGAGTGGCAAGGAAATACCACATATAGGTAGTTATGGTGGACACAAATGGCATGGATTTTGGCTCAAGGATTTGGATGCACGAGAAGCATTCCCTCTCAGTACAGAGTTTAGGCTAGCAAGGTTATGTAAGCAAACAAGAATATCAACCCGTACACCAAGTTTTATATGACAAACATATTGCAAACGTTATAAGACTTCATACCGTCTTCCTTGTTAACCAAACCCTGTTATTAGAAAATATCTAGACCTTAGAGATACCACCGATGCAAACCAAATTTTCAACAAGCTTTACGGTAGTTCTTCACTAATAGGCTTAACTCATGTGATGCACAATTTAATCATGATCTACTTGTTAACTCAAAACAATTGACAAGCATCAAGTTATCCATTAGTGATCTACAAGATTAAGCAAGTTTTTCCTTATACCAATTACCACATGCAACATTTTCTGAACCAACCAAACACCAATCAATTTATTTAATCAACTCTCCAAACAAATATAAGTGAAGCAAGAGAGTACTTTCTACAAAAGAAAGCTAATAGCTCTGACAAGAGATACATGAAAACAAGAGCTAAAAGCTGAACAGCGCTAGATATGAATACTCAACAAATATAAGTGAAGAATAGGAGTATTCTCATGAAAAAGCGGAGCGTGTCTCTCTCCCAATCAAGAATGCTAGGGTCCAGTCAAGCTTTATTGAAAATAAAAGTGCAATACTGAAAATAAAAGCACACAGACGCTCCAAGAAAAGCACATATGATGTGAAAGAATTAAAATATAGTTTCACTAGAGATGACCTGATAATTTTGACGATGAAGAAGGGGATGCCTTGGGCATCCCCAAGCTTAGACGCTTGAGTCTTCTTGAAATATGCTGGGGAGATCCATGGGAGCCTCCCCAAGCTTAAGCTCTTCACTCTTCTTGATCCTATTATATCATCCTTCTCTCTTGACCCTTGAAAACTTCCGTCACACCAAACTCAAAGTAGATCTCATTAGAGGGTTAGTGCATAATCAAAAATTCACATGTTCTATAAAGACGCAATATGATTTGTTACTTTAAACATTAGCTACAGCCACTGATGTTATGTGAAGCTCTTCCACCCAAAAAAGAATTTCACTCAACACTAGTAAAAGAGAGAATGCAAAATAAAAAGGCATAAT
This sequence comes from Poa pratensis, assembly GCA_947311845.1. Taxonomy (NCBI): domain Eukaryota; kingdom Viridiplantae; phylum Streptophyta; class Magnoliopsida; order Poales; family Poaceae; genus Poa; species Poa pratensis. The sequence goes on along the minus strand of CAMZMU010000099.1, from coordinate 13,284,914 downwards.
CTGTCTAAAACAGAACAGTCCGCAAAGACGAATTTTTTCGAGGCACTTACGACGCTCAGATCGAAAACTCTGAACTAATGAAAGATTCAGACATTCATAAAGATTACGCACAAAAATTTCAGATTTAATTAACAATCTGGTGATTTTAGGAATTTCGTACAGTGAACAGCAAAAATCTGTTTCTGCGCAGCAATCAAAATTAAGCATCGTCTTAACATTAGAGGCTACTCTTGGCACAACAATGCGAGAAAATAAAGATACAAAGGAGTTGCTACAGAAGTAAACATCCTCCTTGACTAAACTGAAAATAAAAAAATGGGTTGCCTCCCAAAAGCGCTTTCTTTAATGCCTTTTAGCTAGGCTAGAAGATTTTAATGATGCTCTCATAAGAATAAGAGTTGAAAAACAAAAGAGAGCATCAAGAGGCAAATATCAAACACATTTAAGTCTAACCCACTTCCTATGCAAAGGAATCTTGTAACAAAATAAATTATTGAAGCATAAAGCAACTAGCATAGAAAGATGAAACAAATAACTTCAAAACTTTCAACATAAAGAGAGGTGTTTTAGTAACTTGAAAACTTTTACAACCATATTTTCCTCTCTCATAATAACTTTCAGTAGCATCATGAACAAACTCAACAATATAACTATCACATAAAGCATGCTTTTCATGATCTACAAACACATAATTTTTATTAAGCTCAAAAACAGTGGGGTTATTAAACCCACTTTTGACAATAATAGTATAATTAATATCATTAGGCAATATAGGACCATCATCAAGAGCATTATCATATATAACATTAGGGAGCACATTTTTACTTTCTGCAATTTCCTTTTACTTGAGTCAAGGAGGATGTTTTTTCAAATTTATCAAAAAGAGATATTTCAATAGAATCATGACATTCAACAATATAGCACTCTTCCTCCTTAGATAGGCGTGGAGGGCAATCATATAATGTAAGAGTTAAAGAGTTACTATCATTAGAAGGTAGATCCTCCTTTTGTTCATCACTCTCTTCCTCTTTTTCATCCAATGAGCTTTCAGTTTTAGCAGTTTCTTCTCCCACAGGTTCCTGAAAGGTAGCAAGTTGTTCTGGAGAATAAATTTTCTCAAGAAATTCAGTGATATAAGGATTATCATTATAATATTCAAGGCAATAACCAAGTATAGCATAATTCTCAGTTCTACAAGGAGCATCATCATTTTGAATATAACCAGCAATTTCATAGGCACCCTTAAAAACAAAAAATTCTTCAATTCGCTCAAGATTACCAAAGTCATAATTTCCTTTAGCATAAGCAGCCAAAGTTTCATTATCATTATAATCACATTGGAAAGGGAGGTGTTTATGCCTTCTACAACATAAAGATTCATTAAAGCAGTAGGATTCATCATAAGTAGAGCACAAGTTTTTAGCAAAATAATTCAATCTACTTATTTGTTCCCATAAATATTTCCCTTTTTGAGACAAGCGGTATTCCTTATAGTAATTATGTTGTTCCTCCGCGAACCCACTTAGCCAATAAGATTTTGTTTCAAACAGAGAAGACATTGATAGCAAATAAATAACTAGACATAATAACAAACCGAAATAAACTAGATGCAAGAAACTAATTTTTTTGTGTTTTTGATAATTGAAAGCAAACAAGATAAAATAAAATAAACTAAGCAAGACAAAAACAAAGTAAAGAGATTGGAAGCGTGAAACTCCCCTTGCAGAAGACTGCTGTCTCCCCGGCAACGGCGCCAGAAAAAGAGCTGTTGACGGAGAGACAGTGGCAGTCTGCTGAAGCGCTTCTACCCCGGCAACGGCGCCAGAAAAAGAGCTTGATGCGTGAATCACACGTCGTTGGGAGACCCCAAGAGGAAGGTATGATGCAGTCAGCAGCAAGTTTTCCCTCAGAAAGAAACCAAGGTTATCGAACCAGTAGGAGCAGCAACTCTTCAGAAGGTTGGTGGCTCGCACGGCGCAATACGATCACCAACGTGGAATCTGCACACAACACAATCAAACTACTTTGCCCCAACGAAACAGTGAGGTTGTCAATCTCACTGGCTTGCTGAAAACAAAGGATTAAACGTATGGTGTGGAAAATGAGTATTAAATTGCAGAGAATGAAAAAGGAACAGTTTGCAGTTTGTGGTTGTTTAATCAGTGTAAAAGAATGGACCGGGGTCCACAGTTCACTAGTGGTGTCTCTCCATAAAAGATAACTAACATGTTGGGTGAACAAATTACAGCTGGGCAATTGACAAATAGTGAGCGCATGACAATGCATATACATGACATGTTGACTACTATGATATTTAATTGGGCATTACGACAAATACATAGACCGTTATCCAACAGCATCTATGACTAATAATCCACCGCCGGGTTGTCATCCGAGTCCCCCGTTGGTATTAAGTTGCAAGCAACGGATAATTGCATTAAGTAAAGTGCGTAATGTAAACAAACACATATGCCCGTGGACATAGCATCGTTAGGTTATCCCTAGTGGCAACAGCACATCCACAACCTTAGAACTTTCTGTCACTGTCCCAGATTAAACGGAGCATGAACCCACTATCTAGCATAAATACTCTCTCTTGGAGTTACAAGCATCTACTTGGCCAAAGCATCTACGAGTAACGGAAAGCATGCAAGATCTTAAATAACATATAAGATAGATTGATAATCAACTTGACATAGTATTCAATATTCATCGGATCCCAGCAAACACAACATGTAGCATTACAATAATATGATCTTGATCATGTAGGGCAGCTCACAAGATCTAAACATGATGGCACAAAGTGGAGAGACAACCATCTAGCTACTGCTATGGACCCGTAGTCCAAGGATGAACTACTCACGCATCACTCCGGAGGCAGGCATGGCGATGTAGAAGCCTCCGGTGACGATTCCCCTCTCCGGCAGGGTGCCGGGAAGAGGTTCTGAACCCTCCCGAGCTAGGGTTGACGACGGGGCGTCTCTGGAACTTTTCGTGGATATTGCTCAGGCACTTAGGGTTTTCGCGTCGGGGGGAATAAGTAGGCGAAAGGGCGGCGGCTGACGACCCCGAGGGGCCCACACCACCCTAGGGCGCGGCAGAGGGGGGCCCGCGCCCTAGGTGCGTGTGGGGCCCTCCTGGCTCCTCTCCGTTGCTCTTTCGGTCCGTCAGGTGAGTTCTGGTAAAATAGGGATCCCCGTGTAGTTTCGTCCAATTCCGAGAATATTTCCAGACTAGCTTTTCTGGAATACAAAAACAGCAGAAAACAGGAACTGGCACTTCGGCATCTTGTTAATAGGTTAGTCCAAAAAAGTATAAAAGTGATATAAAGTAGATGCAAAACATGTAGCAATTGGTATAAAACAAGCATGGAACATCAAAAATTATAGATACGTTTGAGACGTATCACAACTGCCTGTATTTTTGCACCATACGTTCTGTGAATTTGCATTATAAGAAGAATTTTTTTGCTACAATTTGTTCTCTTGTTTTGCATCATGAGTCTCATCGGAGAACCTCGCTGGAAGAACTTTTTGCTACGATGCTGCAATATAACATTTTTTTGCTATTATTGTTATGTGTTTTGCTACAATAGAACAAAGATTTTGCTACGGTAACACACTTTTGTTGCTACAGGATCTCCGGTGAGGTCTCGGGCGAAATCAGTCTTTTCTTTTTCTATTTTCTGAGCGAACCGTTTTTCCTATATAGGAGCAAGCAAAAGTGGGTGATTATTTGCTACACGGTAGCAAAAGCGGGATTTGGAAAGAAAAAATGGGACACATGTCAGCAGGAGGACCCGGGAGATTTTTGCCCCAGATCCCCCGGGGACGCCTAGTGCTGCCTTTTTTTTTCTTCTGCGAAACAAAGTACAAACGCAGACGCTCACATACACATGCACATTCACCCCTATGAACGCACGCACGCACACCCTACCCCTATGAGCACTTTCGAAATACCGAGCCGGCGGGTCGAGTCTTGAGTTTGACAAAGTCACCACCACATGCATCTACCTACATACGTTGTACTTCTCACCGCTTGTCGGAAGCGCCAAGTATACAGGATGGAGCCACACCGTCACATTAATCTGGCACTGTTGTGTCTTGAATACGACCAGTCCACCCAACCAAAAAGCAACACGCGCGCATACGGAACTCCGGTCGCAATCCTGATCGATCGACACCGAATCATGCAGACTCTCGATCGATCTCCTAACGGTTTCAGCCAGCGCCGTATCGAAATTCTTGCGTGCACCGACAGGCCGGCTGTCCCGATCGCAAACTTCGTAGTATGAGAGGGTGACACGATCACACGACTACATGATGATGCCACATGCATGCCGGGCAATCAATTTCGTGGCGGCAAAGCACATACCAGAACCACTAGCTCCCACCGGCTACCCTAGAGATATATGCTCGATCGATCGGTCGGTCAGAGAAGGCCGGCCGGCGTCCTTTTGCACATACGCACGTTCAACCATGGTTGGCTGCCAGAACAGCCGCCTCTTTTCTTTCTTCTATCAATCAAACGCCAAGGCCATGCAATATTACTAAGTATATCAAAGACACGCAAATCCGCGGCCTCTCCGCGCTACGGTCACTGTAGATGCTACAGTGTTGAACAGTGCCGCCGACATTTTTGCAAAAAGTCCCTCCACTTCCCAAAATTTACAAACCAGTCCTTACGTATATAGAACCAACACAAAAACCCTAATCCCCATTTCCATTTTCCCCTGATTCAGCCGCTCGCGAGAGAGGACCTCCAGGTCCCGCGCCGCCCTCCAGCCCGGCCGCCAGCGCCGCCCTCCGCCTCCGGCCGCCGGCACCGCTTCCAGCCCGGGGCCGAGGCCGCTGTTCTATCCTCTTTTCTGCCGGCCTCCTCTGAGAGGAGTCCTCTCTCCTCCCCGCTCGCCCCGACGCCCCGCCTCCTCTCTCCTTCCCATGGCGCCACTGCTTCCCTCCGCCCCTTTCCCCGTTCCTCGAACTCGCATCGCTGTGCCGCGCCACTTGGCGGTGGAGGAGCACGCGGGGAAGCGACGGACCGATGCGGTAATCGGTCGTTGGAGCTCCATTGCGTTCAGCCGCCCCTCTCTCTTCCCAAGTTCTCTCCACTGTGCCACGGTACCGCATGAGAGCAGCGGCGATGAGGGGCGCGTGGGAAAGGGGCTGCTCGATCCGGGGGATTGGTCTTCCTCCCTCGCCTCAGCGTCCTCTCCTCGCTCCCAGAACCTCGCCTCCCGCCGGCATGGACTCCGCGCTGCTCTCGCTCACCTGCGCTGGTCTCGGCGCCGCCGAGGAGGACGAGGACGGCGGCAGCGCCGGAGAGATCGAGGGTGCTCGAGAAGTAGCGCTCTGCTCTGCTCAGCTCCACGTTTTCCATCACCGCCGGCTTCGATCCAGTTTTGGGTCAGCATGCAGTAGGTATGTTCTACAATTCTTCTAAACGGCATATTTTTGTGCCCTGCTGTGAATTTCCTGATTTTAGAGTCCTTTTGTGGTTGTTTATGGTATGATTCTCACCCTGATTTTCCAAACATTGGCTGGCCGTCTTGCTTCTGGAGTTCTGGTTGTCGCTGGCCGGCCTGCCCTCTTTAAACTTATGCGTTCACTGCCGTTCCGATGCTCCTGTCGTATTCAGCGATTGACGCGCTATCTGGTCATTGCCGACGTACGTCTCCATCCAGGTTGGGCGTTAGACCTCCATATTAAAGACGTGTTGCTGCTGTTAATAAGTTAATTGTCCAATTGGACTGCCTCTCCTGTTCCTGCTTTGTACAATTTTACGTCAGATCCAATTTTCCTCTAGATTTGATTGCCTACTTTTTAATCTACTACTTCATCTGCCGTTCTATAAGGTGAAGTATTTCTTAATTATGTGCAGATCAGATAGAAAGGAAACATGCAGACTTCATCGGTTGAGGACGTGGCCCCCAAATTTTATCAATGCAGAATCCTCACATGTATTGACCCTATCTGCAAGAGCTGGGATCTGCAAACACGACAAACATATATGAGCTAACCCTTATTACTGTAGACCTTTAAGGTGATGTTCCGTGGTTGTCACAATTAGAATTATTCTTACTCCTTTTTTGATATATACACCACATTACCTAAGCTCATTTGTTTGTCAGTGCACAATATTTTACCTTGCATTATTGTCAACAAGTAATTTCCGCAAATGCTCATCCAGTTCTGTTTCTAGATTTCTAAATTGCACATTACTCAAAGCGTGGTTTTTCTCTTCTTGCAGATTACTTTAGTACCAATATTATAAAAGCAGTTATTGCCTCAAGCAAGACTCAGTTTAGATCTTTGGTTATTCTCCAGTGTAAATCAGTTTAGCTTTAGATGTTATAGATATTATCACAAACTTACTGTCACAAATGTTGGTTTACCAATGTTTCCATTTTTTGAGATACATGCTGTTTAGGCATCCCACCAATGGATATAGGCAAGATCTTTGGAATTTAAGACATCTATGTACTTAGGCAACCGGTGCTAATTAAAAAATTAAATTTCTTTTTTATGCCAGCCAATGCTAATTTAAAAAAAATCAAATTTCCGCATATTCCTTTCTTCCTACATATAGTGATTATTTTATAGTTGAAGAAACACCGAAATTATGTTTCAATCCTAGGGAAACACAATGGAGAATGTGTGCCGGCCAACCGTAGAGACCAGTTCAACGAACAACTGAAAGAACTTTCAGTTTACATCTTTGAGGCATTCATTGTTGCTGAAGCACGGTAAGAAATACAGAACAACAGATCATCTACTTGGAATCAAAGTTACTTAGCATTCAAAATCCCGATAAATTATCTCACAGCCTGAGAAATCATGGGCATATAAGCCCCGCAAGGAATTAGGAACAAGGTATTTTGCTGCTTCAAAAAAATCTACACAACTATTCCACTGTGAGCTGGCATGATATTGTTGAAGCTGTGGTGTATGTCCCTTTCTCATATTTTTGTATTTCTTTGAAGTAAACGACATAAATGTCTTGACGTAATTGGTTGATAGTGTTTAATTATGCTCATTGGCAAGTCCTAGCTCCACCTTAGTATATCATTACTTATGTTTTTTTTTTTTTGCAAAACACTTCCGAGTGTTCTTCTTCTGTTGTTTATAGTTGTTTATAGAATAATGATACCAATTATATTTATTGTTCTGATCTATCTTATGCATACCTCGATGTCGAAGAGAGTTGTTCGTTGGTTACTGATTTAGTTCCACAGTTGGTCATCTAACTTTCCGGTTAATTTTTTTGTAGCTCAGAGCTGATACTAGATGTTGCTGCCTACGGCACTGTCCAATACTCATTTTATTTTAGTCTTTCATTTTTCATTTGTGTTGAAGAAATCCTTACTAGCATGTATTTACATACGTGCATTACCGAGTGAGTACTCCTTTTTGTTTGAGTCATTTACTTCCCCTTGACTAGATCTGTTTTACCTTTAGCCTGATGACAAAGTGGAGATGCCATCTTAACAGAGGATTATGTTTCAGTTTAGACTGGTAACAGACTTCTCAATTAGGTTGTTTCATAAGCTTTACAATATATTTTTTATCAAGTAAGCTTATTGCTTTTGTGCCTTTTTTTTAGAGACTGACCATGCTATCTTAGATCTAATTTTCTTTTTTTACTGTTATGATCATGAGCAACTTCATATGTCCTACGCCAGGATCTTTATTGTCTTTCACGAACCTACTGAAATGGCTATTTTCATCTTATGACAAAAAATATTGCTTCAATATACATCATGAGCCACTCGGTTTATTATGTGATCCCTCTAAATAAGGATTTTAAAGTTGTATCTTTATTCTTCTCTAGGATTTTGAATCCCCTGCTCTGGTTTGCATGTGTTCATATCTTAGATCTAATTTTCTTTTTTTACTGTTATGATCATCAGCAACTTCATATGTCCTACGTCAGGATCTTTATTGTCTTTCACGAACCTACTGAAATAGCTATTTTCATCTTATGACAAAAAATATTGCTTCAATATACATCATGAGCCACTCGGTTTATTATGTGATCCCTCTAAATAAGTATTTTAAAGTTGTATCTTTATTCTTCTCTAGGATTTTGAATCCCCTGTTCTGGTTTGCATGTGTTCAGATGCTTTGGTGCTCTTCTTTTGCTTGAGATGATTGTCTATTGTTGTTGTTCAAGGAATACTGTTTGTTTGCATTATTGCACATCTTACTATGTACATGTAGACAAAATAAAAAGCTTTTTTACATCTGAGGGTGTTTTTGTAGAATATGTTCTACACTTCTACTACAGTTTTCCTTTTCCTGTTATTCTCTCTTTTCTAATTATGGATCAAAGAGCATTGTGCTTTGCTCGAAAACTATGATGACGCTATATGTATAGTAATTGTTGGCTATTGTGTCATACCAATGAGCATTATCATACTGTTTTACCAATCGACTAGCGCTTCACCATGATAGTCGTTGGATTCAAAAATCTTATCACTTACACGCGTAAATCATATTTGCTTTCCCTTGGCTACCAATTTCATGGTTTATCTGCTTATTTATCCATCATTATGCTTCCAGTAGCTAGCTGATGGGCTTTTTACTAGAGTTCTACGCTCACGTCATGGGATTGACATGCTTGGCTTTTTGGATGTACACATGGTTTGGGCAATGAGAGAAGGCTTATGAGCTCACAAGTATATGAATTACACTGGCTATTTTTCCTTGATTGTGTTGTAAATAGCAAAAAATATGATATTCCTGTAATTTTTCTGTTCTTCACCTCTACCATCTCATGCCTGAGCTGCAAATTTTATTTCGTGCTTCTCTTTCCATAATCAGATGAGGTAACAACTATATTCTTTGTGCACCTTTTGTAGGTGGTGTCATGTAGTCAAAGAAAACAAGAAGGATGCTGGTACTCGATACAACAGATTACACAGGTCATCTCTCACTATCAACTGTTAGTCGTCTGTCATTCTGAGCCTTTGGCCAATTCCGTGAACTAAGCCCTTGGAAATTTGTTTATGAGCTCCATTTAAAAAGTCACAGTAAAAAGTTGTGGACAACTCTAATTTTCTTGCCTTCTATTGTAATGATCATCGATAGATTGTGATTCCTCTAATTGGTTTCCATGGAATAGGATGAATGCCTACAACTTATTTCTGATTAACAAGGTGGTTGTTCCTCTCTGATTCATGCCTTTTATTCTTTTACGTGTTCCGATATGGATTTCTTGGTTCCTACTAATTTACAAGTCATATTACTAAAACTTAACTATCAGGGTGTAGCAGATTCTAGAAGCTATTTTCGACTGGGGAGAGACACTGACGCAGAATGAAAAGAAATATGCTGCTTATTACATCAAAACCATTTTGCTGCTGTTATTTCACTAGGATTATTGCTTTCTTATTTGTTACCACAATTGGGTGTCTGTCATTTGAGATTGGATTCAGATTAATGTCACCTTTCCATCTACATAAACCAGCCAGATGATTGTTTTCCAGAGGCGCTAGAGTTTTAGGTCATTGTTGTTTCATAGATTGCCATTAGTAAAAAATAATTGTTTTCTTACATATTTTTCTATGGTTTGTCTGATTATGAAGAACCAATAACTCTGGGTTTGATAACAAGGACTACTTAATCTTCTCGATTCTAAACCATTCCTTTAATAGGCTTCAAACATCTGTAATACTTTCATGTAGGTCTGCTTTCGCCAATTAACTATTATTGCGTTGTTTGCTATATGTGTGTGTGTGTGTGTGTGCTTTCGCTAAAATTATGTGTGTGTGTGTGTGTGTGCTTTCGCTAAAATTGTTTTTGCAGTATCATTTGTCCTGAACGTATACATAATTTCCCTCTGATTGGTGCTACATAAATATTCAAGGAGAAGGTTTTGCTGAAGTGCTCAGTGATCATAGCAGGATTTTGCTTTTGACCATAATATCTTAGTGTTCCTTTCATAAATTACATGCACTGGTGTAATGATACCGTCCGGCCAAGTCAATGTTTGTACAAACGGCCATCGTGCCAGCTAATGTAGCCTCATGTAATCCTCTATATATCTTGCTATGCATCACATTTAGTTTTCACTACAAATCATATCGGCCATACAACTAAATGAATTGTACTTCCTCTGTAACAATTTATAAGACGTTCAGCTAGCTGAATTTGTGCACTGCCAACGTCTTATAATATGTTGCGGAGGGAGTACAAATTAAAACCGTCGCTTCTCCTTACATAATATTATGCAACTAAATTTTTTTTAGCAAAACTTCTCATCAAGAACGCGGCGTGACGCCGCGTCAAATTCAACTAGCATGCAATATACAGGACTCCAGTACATTAGAGATATCCAGCTCTTACATTACTACTCTTATGAAAACAGAAAAAAACACACATGTCCTTGGATAAATTGTTGACGTTGTCTTACTCTCGCACTCTGGAACGACACGTCGTGAGCAGAGCCTGATGTCGCCTTATTTGGATCTTCAAAACAATCTTGGAACCAGGATAGCATTGTTCAGGCAGTGGCCGGGAAGTCGGTGGTTGGAGCCAGAAGATGTCGGGAAGAACGATGCAAAAAATCAGATCGACGTGACGTACTGAAAAAGAATGCGGCCAAGAGAAATGGAGAACCACCCTAGATCCAACCTGGTAGATTAGGAGAGGCCTTGCCTCACTAGCTTCCCGGTGAACCTAGCCATGCTTCTTCGCTGAACATAGAAGAAGTTACAAGACGGAGCACTCCGAAGGACGCATCGAAGACCACCTACATGAAACCAAGACAAACTGGGGTACCTGATTAGGCCATGACCGAAACTCTACACGCCCTCAGACAACTCCCAACAACATCGCCGGAATAAGGACATGATAGATACACATGCCCTATTCCATGTTATCTACACACCATCGATTCCACCACCACCACCGGCCTAACACTAAACAGAGCCCTAGTCAAACCTTGGACGGTAAAAACTACACAGAATACCCAGACAAAGGTTTTATCCACCTCCCGAGCGCTATAAGGTACCCAGAGGTGAGGAGAATCGGCGGCGACAAACTTTTGAATCCTTCACTTTGACTACATCTCAAACCCAAGGAAATTTGTAAACGAGGGAGTCGGCCAAAAGTTCCTTGGGGACATGATCCCAACGGTTTCACACCTTCCCAGTATAGTGGCGCACATCAACATCAGTTATCGATGTTCAATTACTTGTTGTTTCATGTGCACGCAAAATGCAACAGTTAGGGATGTTTTACCGTGCATCCTACTACACATTTTTGGGTGTAGTATATGTTTCATCCGATGGCTAAAATTAATTGGGCCAGTTTTAGGCCCAGGAACAAAAACGACTTCTTCTATGTAATTAAATATCTTCTTCACCACATGTATACTCCTGATGACGTAAAAAACTTGCCATGACCGGCATTTAAATCCAGCAGCACCTCGTGTTCGCAGACCCTGCAGGAATGCAGCTTCCGGATATCATCAGCTCTCGCGCCGCACTTGTATGATAATCTTGGCGAGAATAGCTATGGTCTACAGGAAGTACCCAACGTGCCATCTCCGACGCCAGCAAGGACCGCGACCAGCCACGCGAAAAAGCTTCTGTGTCTTGCTCGTCCGTCGTCGGCGAGGCAGCGCATGGCACTGGCGCCATCGGAGAACTCAGCCTCCACGAACTTGATGCCCGAGAAGACGACGGGCGGGGCGCAGTCCACTATGATGTCATCGGAGGACGGCCAGCCTTGCCGGCGAGGGAGAGGAAGACGGGCAACGACCAGTGAGGAGCCGAGAAAGCTGACGATGCACGGGAACGGCAGGAGGTATGTGCTCTCATAGAGGAAGAGACGGAGGCTAGAACCGCGGCGAATCGTAGCGCAGCCACAGCGTCGCTCACCCAGTCGTACATGATATGATTCCTAATACGATCGGTTTTCTTTTTCTCAGTATATTGTCGGAAATGCCCCTCGAGCTCAAATATACTACTACCTCCGATCCATATTAGTGGACACAACTTTGTCTAGATACACATGTATCTAGTCTAAATACTTAACTAGATACATATGAATTTAGACAAAGCTATGCCCACTAATATGGATCGGAGGGAGTACCAAATTTTTGGTGTAGTATTTTGGATCTCCACCGTCCGATCATCTCGTTTGAACGGCCCACATTGCGTTGATGCACTGTAAAACATCTCAACAGTTAGCATGAAAATGTGCTAGTATACGAACAATCAATTCGTGGATGCAACCGATTGGAGTAATATCCCCATCTTTTTATCGTTCGTTGATTGATACGTAGATCTCTCGATCGTTCCTTCTACATGCCACGCATAGATCTAGCCCGAATTCGATCACTTTGCGGTACGTACTTCCACCCGCGTTTCGTTCGTACACGTGGCAGTCCTTCCTCAGCGTCGAGCCCATAGTAGGCCCAGGCCCACAGTTGAGCACAATTATTCGGAATGGCGTAGATGCCTACCACCACTTCGCTTAATTTGGTTTCCCGGCCTCCCCTGTTTTATAAGCACGGGAATCCCAAGCCCCAGCTCAGCTCGCAGCAGGCAGAGGAGGCCAGATATCCGCACGGAGCCTGAGGCAAAAGATCGTACTGAGAGAGACCTCTCCCAGCTGCTTTCTTCTCCGCCGAGCTCGAGCTGCCGAGGACACGGGCCATGGCGCCCCCTCTCTCCTCCTGGCCATGGGCGAGCCTGGGTATATACAAGGCACGCGCCGAGCATCTCCTTCCTTAATTTCTTCTTCTTCTTCTCCATCGTCGTCTCATGTTTTTGTTCGCTGACATCGTCTGTGATTGATCGACTGATGGATGGACGCAGTACTTCTTGCTCGGCCCGCTGGTGTGGAAGGTGGCGCAGGAGTGGATGGAGCAGGGCGGCGCGCCGCTGTGGTCGCCGTGGCTGCACCTGCTGGTGCTCTTCTCCGCCCGCGGGCTCACGTACCAGTTCTGGTTCTCCTACAGCAACATGCTCTTCCTCACCCGGCGCCGCCGCGTCGTCCCCGACGGCGTCGACTTCCGCCAGGTCGACCACGAATGGGACTGGTGAGTACTTCTGCACGCTTGCCTTAGCTAGCTGCTGCAGTGAAACGCATGCGCCGGTAACCGGCTCTAGGCTCTAGCTAGCTAGCTAGCTAGCTGCCGGAGTCTTCCCGAGGTCGCTGCTTCAAGGCGAAGCGCGTGGGCATAAGTAGGAAGCTAAATGATATTCAAGTGTAAGACGAAGCTTAGTTTATTATGGCTATCTCGATCCTGTACCGAATGTTTATTGCGTCGTCTAGACTCCGGAGCTCTGGTCATTCCCGTAGCATCATTCAAACCGGCTAACCGCCATGACGTTTTCACATCTTGCTTTTTCAGCTATGGTTATGTCCACGCGGCCGCAATGTTATACTCCGCGTGTGCAATTTTTTGTTTTGCTTGAAAGTCGTCTAACAACAACAAGGGTAGAACTGTATACCACACTAAAAAAATCAAGGGTAGAATTCGGTAAATGCAGTGGACATAGTTTATCTCGCATAGTACTATATTTCAGAGGAAGGAATGACGTTTTCTTGCTGCAGGGACAACTTCCTGATCTTGCAAACGCTGATTGGTGCGTCGGTAGTCAACGGCCCACTGCTCCCGGGCCTGAAGCACCTCTGCATGTGGGACCCGCGGGGGCTGGCCATCGCCCTGCTCCTTCATGTGGGCTTCTCAGAGCCCGTGTTCTACTGGGCCCACAGGGCCCTGCACCGGGCCCCGCTCTTCAGCCAGTACCACGCCGGCCACCACTCCACCCCGGTCACGCAGCCATTGACAGGTACGGAGATTGCAGCTGTACCGTCGCACTCGTAGACAGAGCTCAACCAACCAAACATCGCTAGGTAGCGGAAAAAGAAGAGACAAAGCATGTGTGTGTCCGTGATAGCCCCATCTTCTTTCTCTGATTCGTGAACCGTGACTTGTAGTACCAGACACCAGTACCAACCCAAATTGTGCCTCTTTTAAATGAGTAAATGGCACTGGCGGTCACACAACTCGTCCGCTATGTGCACTTAAGTCACACAACTGGAAAACGGGTTTTTTTGGTCACACAACTGGACTTTTGGTGCACGCAGGTCACAAACCTCACATGTCAGTCCGTTTTCCGTTGCAGGAGTGCTGACGTGGACACGTAATTTTGCAGAAAACCCCCTGTATTTTTGACATTTTGCAGAAACCCCCCTGTAATTGGACCCAAATTTGGATTTTTGCGAAATGTCCAAAAATACAGGGGGTTTTCTGCAAAATCCTGTTTTCCAGTTGTGTGACTTAAGTGCACATAGCGGACGAGTTGTGTGACCGCCAGTGCCATTTACTCCTTTTAAATGCCACATTATTCTCTGCAGTATATATGCAATCTCCATATTAATTTACCATGCATTGCAAGCATCAAAATTATTACTGTACACTGCAGAAGCCAAGTTAGTTACTGGAGTACAACAACAGTAGTATTTCCTGTTTTACTGAAGCTTGTTTCTGGTCGCAGCTGGATTTGGCACGCCGGTGGAGGTCCTGCTGCTGACGCTGACGATGGGGGTCCCCTTAGCAGGGGCGTTCCTGATGGGAGCCGGGTCCGTAGGCCTGGTCTACGTGCACCTCCTCACCTTCGACTACCTCCGGAGCATGGGGTACAGCAACGTGGAGGTGGTCTCTCACAGGGTCTTCGAGGCTCTCCCGCCTCTCAGATACCTCCTCTACACCCCGACGTGAGTCAGTAATCCTTTTCTTTCACCGAGTTGCTTATTTCTACCGCTACAAATTCACCTCCATACGAGCGCACAATTATTTTGCCGTAAAAGCAGTATATATACTTCACGTGTGTGTGGCGATTCTTGTTCTCTTCCCCTGCCATGCCGTATGCATGTGAGTGTGTGACACCGTCAGTCACTGGCAGAACAGTACACATGTGTTTCTTATCTCTTTCTCATCAGCTCGTAGTAGTGTTAAGTGGTTGGTAACTAATTAAGGATACTAGCAAATCATTCATCCATTATGCTAATGCACATGTTGTAAATTTGTTACTACCCGTATGCATGCAGGTATCAGAGCCTGCACCACCGGGAGAAGGACTCCAACTTCTGCTTGTTCATGCCTCTCTTTGACCTCCTGGGTGGCACCTTAAACTCCAAGTCATGGGATTTGCAGAAGGAGATCTATCAAGGTACGCAACTAAGCTCACACCATGCAATTAATCGTCGCGTGAGGAGAGGACCCCTACTCATCAATTTCATTCTGAGACAGTAGTTCTAGCTACGGATAGTACAAACGAACTGGAGTAGTCGTTCATGTATGTGTTTGCCGTCTTGTTGGCGGCCCCGTTTAGTCATCCACGAACTAATGGACCGAGCTCGCACCAATGGCGTTCGTCGGTGCAGGGAAGAACGACCGCGTGCCGGAGTTCGTGTTCCTGGCGCACGTGGTGGACATGATGTCGTCGATGCACGTGCCGTTCGTGCTCCGGTCCATCTCGTCGGTGCCGTTCGAGAACCACCTGATCCTGCTCCCGTTCTGGCCCGTGGCGTTCGTCAACATGCTGCTCATGTGGTGCTGCTCCAAGACCTTCCTGGTGAGCTTCTACACCCTCCGGGGGCGGCTCCACCAGATGTGGACGGTGCCCCGCCACGGGTTCCAGTACTTCATCCCGGCGGCGAAGAAGGGCATCAACCACCAGATCGAGCTCGCCATCCTCCGCGCCGACAGGATGGGCGTCAAGGTCCTCAGCCTCGCCGCCCTCAACAAGGTAGGCCCTCGTACCTACCTGCAGATTCATTTATTCGGAATACAAGTATACATGATTTTGTTCACCTACAAGCCTACAGCTACCCCATGCCTCTTTCTTGCTCGTGTGTAGTGTACCTGTCTTCTAGTTGGCCAGTATTCGGTATCAGTAGCAGTGTAGATCGGGCAGCACAGTGCATGCTAGGTACGTAGTCGATACCATGCATGATCCATCATACATCACGGCAGGCATGTGACTATGTGAGCGCATTGAATCGGAATGGCGATGAAGGCGCATGGGAAAAGCATACGATCAAGAATTCAAGATAAAGAGGAGGTCGGCATGGATAGCTTGGGCGAGGATTGGATACCACGAGCTAGCAGCCACCGGTAATGGCCGGCAGAGTGGTACTAGAGGTGGCAATCATGCACTGGATTGCATTTGCAGCCGCAAAAATGGTCAAGTTGTCCTTGCCATTTTCATGTGCCGGTGGCAGACGCTACTGTGGCTGCATGCGCGTGCCTGGCCGATCTGTGCATTGCCGTGGAGCGCTTTGGCGCATGCATGCAACGCCATGGATGATGGATGGACCGGAGAGAAGCACTGTAGGCTGTGAGGTGCAGAGCGGATGAGAGGGCCGCTGATTCGGCCGGCGCTCTTACACAGTGGTCGCGCATGTGTCCCTGCCAAATCTCTGCGTGGATTCGGCCTGCTCACGCGCAAGGTTTTTTTTTTTGACACATCCAACACCCTCATATATTCACCAAACATCCACATACAAAGTACACAGATCGAAGAAAACGAAGAACATACATACGAGGAGGAAGATCCAGAGCCAGCATCGTGAGCCGCAGCTCCGCCGGCGACGAAGACGAAGGCCAGCAAGCCACCTTGCCACTGCCTGGGCAACTATTCGACCCTTGAGAGACGCCTCCAAGCCTGCCCGCCACGCCGCGACGAACTTGTTGTCGATGAACACGCAGGGAGACGCCCCCCTGGCACCGCTTCCCTTCTTCACCTCGGCCACCAACGGATCCGTCGCTGGAGGAGGCTGGAGAACCCGAGCAGCCCTGGACAAGCACCGCAGCTCCAGCGCCGCCGCACCGCAGCAGCTGGAGGAGAAGGCCGCGCACGGCAGATCCAAGGATCCGCGAGCACGGCGAGGACGACGCCCGTGCGACGAAGCTCCACCGGAGCTCCACCGCCGGAGAGGAAGGACGCCGCCGCCAAAACACCACCGACCGCACCACCGCCTCCACAGCGCCGCCGGAGGCAACCCACACACCCCTACTCTATATACACGAGGAGATCCGGGGATCCCCCACCCACCCGCCGCCGGAGCGGACGGGGGGAGAGAGATCCCAGCGGATCTGCGACGGCGAGAGCGCGGCGGCAGGCGATTCCAGAAAATCGCCCTCTCTGCACTGTAGTGAGGAGGGAGGGGAAAGTGCGCCCTTAAAGGGGGGATTTCCTCACGCGCAAGGTTTGGGCCCTGCTGAATGAGCAGGGGTGGCAGAAACCAGTACAGTATACGTCTCTATGACTGTATCTGTATGACTGTATCTGCACAATTTCAAATATTCCATAGCCCAGGAACAATACGAAAACAGTACCCAGTTACAAGATGCTGCCAGCTTGCGAATGAGTAATTGATGCTGACAGTCAGACCATTTTATCACAAGTATTTGATCTTAACGACTCTCACTTATTTCGACCAGAACGAAGCACTGAATGGAGGTGGCACCCTGTTCGTGGAGGGGCACCCTGACCTGAGGGTGAGGGTGGTGCACGGCAACACCCTCACGGCCGCCGTCATCCTCAACGAGATCCCAAGCAACACCAAGGACGTGTTCCTCACGGGCGCCACGTCCAAGCTCGGCAGAGCCATCGCCCTCTACCTCTGCCGGAAAAAGATCAAAGTCATGGTAGTACATTTATGTTACTCACACGGATGATAATTTGAGAATATAGGCCAAAACTAGCTAGAGACTAACTGAACTTCTAAACAAAATTATTCAGATGTTGACAATGTCGTCGGAGAGGTTCCTCAAGATCCAGAGGGAGGCGCCGCCGGAGTTCCAGCAGTACCTCGTGCAGGTCACAAAGTACCAGGCTGCGCAGAACTGCAAGGTGACCGGCACTGCTCTGCTCTGCTCATTGATCATCAATTCATCATGCATCTTTAATTTGAACTTGATCTGCATGTGTAGTCCTAGTGTTTTCCTGATGGTAAATAATTACGGATTACAATGTTGGGTGATCACACGTACGTGTGCCTGATGTTGCAGACGTGGCTGGTGGGCAAGTGGCTGTCACCGAGGGAGCAGCGGTGGGCGGCGCCGGGGACGCACTTCCACCAGTTCGTCGTGCCGCCCATCATCGGCTTCCGCCGCGACTGCACCTACGGCAAGCTCGCCGCCATGAGGCTCCCCAAGGACGTGCAGGGCGTCGGCTCCTGCGAGGTAACAACAATGACCTCCCTTGCATCTCTACTGTCTGATACATACTTCATGTCACTGCACACTTGACTGAAGGCAATTTGACGACTGATCTGATGTGTTCATCTCGTTTCAGTACACGATGGAGAGAGGGGTGGTGCACGCGTGCCACGCCGGCGGCGTGGTGCACTTCCTGGAGGGGTGGGAACACCACGAGGTGGGCGCCATCGACGTTGACCGGATCGACGTCGTGTGGAAGGCGGCGCTCAAGCACGGGTTTACGCCCTCGTGATCGAGCGAGGCGGCGACGTACGCAGTAACGCAGGTGCAGAATGCAGCCAAAGACGAACGAACTGAGATCCCTCCCTCCCGATATATTATTACTGCTAGTGTTCTTCTACTCTGTTCTTGTCAAATGCAATAATACACATTTGACAGGAGATTAATTAGATTAACCGAACTCCTTCGGACAGCCCGTTTGTTCATCTTATCTCTCTCGTAACATCCAAAAAAAGTAACTAGTAATCTTTCTTTTTTTCTTTCTTTCTTTTGAGCAAAGGGAAATGCCCTGATTTTCTATTATCAGAAACCAAAGGTTCACTACAAAGCAAACTAGCAAACTGGGCTGCCCAGTTCATGGCAAGATCATGCCGGTTTTGCTAAAGCTAAGACTTTCTTACATCTACATCCAACGCATTAGATCTTTTGATGTCTCTTGTTGATATTCCGAAGCTATGGGTGGATGCAAGATTAAATCGGATGGCTTGCACCATTGAGTTAGACATAAAAAAATGGAGTCGATTTAGATATGAACACACTCAGCAAATATTTGATTCATAGAGAAACTCATAGTTTAGGGCTTAAGGCGAGAAAGAGTCCACTAAACTTTGTATCATCTTGACCTTTAGTCAAAATGCTCCTGAATACCATGACCATTATTATGTTCAAAATTCAATATAATTTCACAGTCATGTCATACTTATGTGTTGATCTCAATATTCCAAAGCAAGACCGCATCGGTTTGAGGCGCCCAAAATTGATGGTATTTGATCCACATTGTCCTAAATCCAAAACTTTACTTTTTATATATAATGACTATTTAAGTACTACAACAAGTTGATATAACAATATAAAACCAAACGCCTACAAGAATAGCATGACACAGTATCGATGATGCACACAATCATTACAACGATGCAAAGCTAAAACAAAGAATAACAAGAAAAAATATGAGCAACAACAACACAACAAAAACCACGCTCCCAATGTCACAACCACTTGGATCATCCTAGTTCATGCTAACTACTCATTTGAGGAAAAAAAAGGAAGAAACATGGAATGTCAACCCTCCAACGCAGATGTCCGCAACACCATCACTTGTCCCCAAAGAAGATGTTAAGCCCCAAGACTCCAAAAACGACACCTCTAAGGTTTGGTTCCTGATCCAGTTTCTCTACTCATCACCCCAACGAAACATCCTTAGTAGCAACACATTAAGAAGAAACATGGCGAATTATTTCCTCTTCTGAACACATTAAGAGGAAACATGGCGAATTATTTCCTCTTCTGAACACATTAAGAGGAAACATGGCGAATTATTTCCTCTTCTGAACGCTATGTCATTTGCAGATTTTGTGCAATGATATATGTCATAAAAGAAAAATGTTGGTGCATGTTGTCTTCGTATGCTAGCCTACGAGATATCCCCTTTTATGCCCACCCTTCATAGCCCCGTTATTCATTGAGTAACATAACCGAGTGTCAAGCTTAACCGTGGTCTATTATAATTCACCCTCAGGTAATGTCATGTATGGCCGTGGGTTATTAATCGACCGTCAGTTATTTATGCATATAGCCGAGAGTTTCGTACGAAATATCGACTATGTTACCAAATACCTGAGGAAAATGTGCCGTCGGGTATTACAATGGGTTGTAGGTTATTGTTGATAACCTACCGATATTTTCTCCCGTCGGGTATTTTTAAAACCGTTGTTATGCTAGGTAATAACCATGAGATCAATTTGAACCGTTAGTGGTTTTTAGCATTGTCGGTCATTAGGGTAATGTCCGAAGGACCGTTGGTCGTTAAATCTAACATAGCATCCAACTTTTTTCCTTTTGCCAAATAGAAAGAGATCCTCTTTCAGCCATCCAACTTTTCCCCATTTGTCTTCCTACCCTAAACCCTAAACCCTAAACCTGTAGGCACATACATTATTTTTTGCGGCACCCCCGAGTATTTTATAGGAAATGTATATTATATTTTTACAATTGAACCCAGTTGCACATTTTCTAACTTTCAATCATCCTCCAAAACAAGCATCGCCTCATTTTTTAGAAGTTAACCTCCAAACCTAACATAGAATCAAAGATGTCTGAAAGTATCCTTAAATTTCTTGTCACTTTATCTTAATCTTGAATGAACAAGATGGTATCATTTGCATGTTGAAGAAGAGAGGCGTTTTACTACTCATGGTGGTAGCTACACACCATAGCATTATACGGCGATGTAAGCCATATATACCTGTTTTAGCTTGATATTCTAGTAGAGAACGGATTTTTGGTGTACAAAACTGGTTTCAGAATTTTGAAAAAAATATTTTTTGGTCGTCATTTTTTAGGGTTGACTTTTTCGTTGACTTTTAAAAATAATCATAACAACCGGGATATGATTTGAAAAAAAATTCAAAATACTTTTGGATAATCCTATCAACTCTAATGTTGAGATCCCCCGCCCCCCCTTGAGTATTCTCTTTTTTTCCGTGACGTATACGACTCGGTCAAACTAGGGTGTGTAGGTACCCATGCGAACAGCGGCATTCATTCCTGTTGAAGAATAGCAATTCATGTTTCAATCAGATGTTATGCCAAACAAGGAAACATACCATTTGTGTGGAAATCCGGTGCTAACTGATACGTCTCAAACGTATCTATAATTTTTGATGTTCCATGCTTGTTTTATACCAATTGCTACATGTTTTGTATCTACTTTATATCATTTTTATACATTTTTTGGGACTAACCTATTAACAAGATGCCGAAGTGCCAGTTCCTGTTTTTTGCTGTTTTTGTATTCCAGAAAAGCTAGTCTGGAAATATTCTCGGAATTGGACGAAACTTCACGGGGGTCCCTATTTTATCAGAACTCACCTGAAGGACCGAAGGAGCAACGGAGAGGAGCCAGGAGGGCCCCACACGCACCTAGGGCGCGGGGCCCCCCTCTACCGCGCCCTAGGGTGGTGTGGGCCCCTCGGGGGTCGTCAGCCGCCGCCCTTTCGCCTACTTATTCCCCCCGACGCGAAAACCCTAAGTGCCTGAGCCAATATCCACGAAAAGTTCCAGAGACGCCGCCTGTCGTGGGTTTGTCACGTCAGGTGTCATAGATGACTTCGTAGGTGTGGGATTATGCGAGTCAAGCATCTCCGAGCTTGGGATCGCAGGAACAAAGATCAACACAGATTTACCCAGGTTCGGCCCCCTCAATGTGAGGTAAAAGACCTACTTCCTGCCTACCCTAGATTGGTATTGATATGATAATCGAGGTGTTACAATGGAGGCGATCCGATCTGGTACTCGCCGTATGAGCTAGGGTTTGGGGCTTGATAGCTTGACCCGCTCTAAGTCCTGCGAGTCCTCTTTATATACACAGAGGCTCGCTAGGTTACAAAAGGAAACTTCCCCATAAGGAATACATCCACAGAGGCCTACTCGGAGACTACTTGGTCTTCACGTCCTCCGGGATATGTCTTCTAGATCTTTCTCCTTATGGCGGTTCAATATTGGGCTTGTTCCCAAGTGGGCCTTCATCCGTGCGAGTAAGTTAAGTCGCACTGGGCCGCGGGTTAATCCAGAAAGTATTCCCCCGACATTAGCCCCCAAGCGTGGCCTGAACTTCATAGTATTCTTGATCTTGAATGCTTAGGCCGCGCTTTTCCTTGTTTCGCGGCTTATAATTGTGCAAGTTTGGCCTTGACTCGCACCTGGAAGATCATCTGACTTCGTGAGCTTCAGAACTTGATGACGATCTATCTTCAAATTTTTGATGATAATATGATATAGCCCCCAAGGATTGAGAGGATGTTATGTGGTAATCATCTCAATTCTTCTCAGAGAACTCTGAAGGTCATCACCTGTAACTTGATATCATAATAAAACAATTGTTAAGTTACAAGTAATTGTAATTGGTGTTGCCGTACTATAAGCAGTACATCGACCTCTAGTTAGGCCATCTGAATCCTTAAGTGGGCACTCGCGCGACTCAGTATTTCCTAGGAATATGTGTGTTCAGGGTCGAGAGCGGCCATGATAGGCAATCAAGCTCGATTGACGCCACACCCCAGTACTTTGGCCACATAATGCGAGTAGCAATCCAACTTAAGGTAAATTTGATAATTGCCAATAAATCGGCTGTTTCAGGGTAACAAAGACCCCAAGAAACATAATGATATTGCCATGATAGGCTAAGCTATGATAAGCTTTGATTATGATGACACATAAGGTCGCGCCTAGGTGGCAACCGAGTGTTATACATAGGGTTGGATCGCGCGTAGGTGGCGATCCATGGTGATACATGGGGTCGGTCGCGCCTAGGTGGCGACCAGAGATGATACAAAGTTTACGGCCGCGCCTAGGTGGCAGCCGGTTTCTGATACAAGGGTCGATCGCGCCTGGGTGGCGATCAGATGTTGCATAGGTCGCGCCTAGGTGGCGACCAAAGTTGAAGTTCTAGCCCTGAGTGGCTGTGATGATACTCAGCTATAAAGCTGGAAAGGATGATGCTTGGCTCTGATTAGCCTTTTCTTATGTATAGTACGGTCGCAGGTGTGCGACGTTCCAAGGGCGAGGTGCCTCGAGACGATCCTCGAAATCATGGCGTTCGCTGCTTTCTTCCCTTACATCCAGCAGGTAGTACGACCCATTGTTTAGCTTCTTGCTGATGATGTAGGGTCCTTCCCATGGAGAGGACAGCTTATGCATTCCCTTGTGATCTTGTTTAAGTCGCAGCACTAGGTCGCCTTCTTGAAAGGTGCGGGTTTTGATGCGTCTGGCATGATAGCGTCGCAAGTCTTGTTGATATACTGCTGACCTTGATGCTGCCAAGTCTCTAACCTCTTCTAATGTGTCCACCGAGTCTTGCCGAGCTATCTCATTATCTGTCTCGATGTAAGCCGCAACTCTTGGTGAATCATGTATGATATCGCTGGGCATGACTGCTTCTGCTCCATAGACCATGAAATATGGTGTAAATCCTGTGGATCTGTTAGGGGTTGTTCTCAAGCTCCACAGTACTGCTGGCAGTTCTTCCACCCAACATCCTGGAGATGCTTCGACCTTTTCAATAAGGCGCGGCTTAATTCCATGGAGAATTTCCTGGTTAGCTCGCTCAGCTTGTCCATTGCTCTGCGGGTGTGCTACTGACGTGAGGTCCAATCTTATCCCATTGTCTGCGCAAAATATCTGTGTAGCCCCTTCAGAGGTGTTGCTCCCATTGTCTGTAATGATACTATGGGGGTAACCGAAGCGGAATATGACCTTCTTCAAGAACTTGACTGCTGTTTCAGCCTCGCAATCTCCCACAGGTTCTGCTTCTATCCACTTTGTGAATTTGTCCACCATGACTAAGAGGTGAGTTTTTCCGTTTGAAGACCGTCTGAAAGGCCCTACCATGTCAAAACCCCATACGGCAAAAGGCCATGTGATGGGTATTGTGCGAAGTGCTTGGGCTGGCATATGATCTTGCCTAGCGTATCTTTGACATCCATCGCACACTCTGACAATTTGCTCTGCATCTGCTAATGCTGTTAACCAGAAGAATCCATGTCGGAACGCCTTTGCCACCAAAGATCTTGACGAAGCATGATGGCCACAATCGCCTGAATGAATTTCGTGCAAGATTTTTCGTCCCTCTTCTGGTGAGACACATCTTTGAATGCTCCTGATACGCTGCGCTTGTATAATTCGTTGTTGATGATTGTATAGGCCTTTGATCGTCGTATGATTTTGCGCGCCTCAATTTCATCGTCCGGCAGCACTCCGCGACTTAAATATGCCATGTATGGCTCTGTCCATCCTGGCTGTTCATGCAGGGCTGCGACTAAAGTTGAATCATCCTCTGGCTCTGCAATGTCAATTCTGCTGGAGGTTTGACTGATGGATTGTGCAGTTCATCCAGGAAAACATTGGGTGGGACTGACTGTCTGTTGGATCCAAGCCGAGACAGGGCATCCGCAGCTTCATTTTGTCTCCGATCAATATGTTCAACTTGGTATCCAGTGAAATGTCCAGCAATTCTGTCCACCTCTCTCTATATGCAGCCATGTTCGCATCCTTGCTGTCCCACGTTCCGGAGACCTGCTGTGCCACCAAGTCTGAATCGCCAAAACAGCGTATGCGACTGATGTTCATCTCCTTTGCTATACGTAGACCATGAAGCAGTGCCTCGTACTCCGCCACGTTATTTGTGCAGTTGAAGTGTATCTGTAACACATACCGCAGCTTGTCTCCCTTGGGAGATGTCAGAACAACTCCAGCCCCCGAGCCTTGCAACTGTCTTGACCCATCAAAATGCATGGTCCAGTATTTGGTTTCTGCCATGCTAGGAGCAACTTGGATTTCTGTCCAATCGTTAATAAAATCTGCAAGGGCTTGCGACTTAATTGATGTGCGCGGCTCGTAACTGATGTGATGTGGTCCCAACTCGATCGCCCACTTAGCGACTCTTCCAGTAGCTTCTCGATTACGAATGATATCTGCCAATGGTGCTGAACTCACCACAGTTATTGGATGCTCTTGGAAGTAGTGCTTCAGCTTGCGACTCGCCATGAACACTCCAAACACCAACTTCTGCCACTGTGGGTAACGCTGTTTGGAAGCTGTGAGGACTTCGCTCACGTAGTATACTGGTCTCTGGACAGGGTATTCCTTTCCGTTTCTTGTCTCTCCACAACCATGACAGCACTCACAGCGCGGGAATTTGCCGCTATGTATAGTAGCATTGGCTCTTTATCTTTTGGAGCCGCCAGAACTGGAGCATTGTCAATTGATGTTTCAAGGCTGTCAGAGCTTCGTCGGCCTCTGCGTCCCAAACGAAGGTGTCTGATTTTTTCAACAGTCTGTACAAAGGTAGTGCTTTCTCTCCCAATCTTGATATAAAGCGACTCAAAGCTGCTACGCAACCAGTAAGCCGCTGTACATCTTTTATCTTTTCTGGCTTTTGGAGATCCATCACGGCCTTTATCTTGTCAGGATTGGCCTCAATGCCTCTTTCTGATACTATGAATCCCAATAGCTTTCCTGCTGGTACTCCGAAACGCACTTTGTGGGGTTGAGCTTCATGTTGTATTTTCTGAGATTTGTGAATGTCTCTGCCAGATCACCAATAAGATCCTGGCTAACTTGCGATTTAATCACAATATCATCCACGTAGGCATGAACGTTGCGACCTATTTGCTCATGTAGGCAATTCTGAATGCATCTTTGGTAAGTCGCACCTGCGTTCTTCAACCCAAAGGGCATGCTGACGTAACAAAAAGCTCCGAAGGGTGTGATGAAGGACGTCTTTTCTTGGTCCTCCCTCTTCATCTTGATTTGATGGTAGCCTGAATAGGCGTCCAAAAAGCATAACAGCTCGCACCCAGCAGTTGAATCAATTACTTGGTCGATTCTTGGCAAAGCAAATGGATCCTTTGGACAAGCTTTGTTAAGACTGGTGTAATCAACGCACATTCGCCACGTACCGTTCTTTTTCATAACCAATACTGGATTTGCCACCCACTCCGGATGGTATACCTCTGTGATGAATCCTGCAGCCAGCAAGCGAGCTATTTCCTCTCCTATTGCCTTTCTCCTGTCATCATGAAAACGCCGTAGTGGCTGCTTCACTGGTTTAGCCGCAGGGTTCACTTTGAGGCTATGTTCTGCTAATTCTCTTGGTACCCCTGGCATATCTGACGGCTTCCATGCGAAGATGTCTTTATTTTCCTGGAGAAAAGCACGAGGGCCTTCTCCTGCTCTTCTTCCATGTGTGCTCCAATGCTAGTTTGCTTGGATGAGTCGCCAGGAACAAGATTTATCTGCTTAGTGTCCTGGGCCGCTTTGAATTTCATTGGTGGCTCGGCAGATGGCGTGGTAACCACACTCATATCGTTTGGGTCCACCTGCGACTTATAACCTTTTAGTTCTTCCGCGGCACAGGCGGATTCTGCGAAAGCCGCATCTCCTTTCTCACATTCTATTGCTTTTTCTCTATCTCCGTACACTGTGATGACCCCTTTTGGTCCTGGTATCTTCAACTGTAGGTACACGTAGCATGGCCTGGCCATAAACTTAGCAAAGGCCGTTCTTCCAAACAAGGCGTGATATGGGCTTTGGAATTTTACCACTTCGAAGCTTAGGAATTCACTTCTAAAGTTCTCTTCTGTTCCAAAAGTTACCCCTAGGGTTATTTTCCCCACTGGCCGTGCGGACCTTCCTGGGACAATGCCGTGAAATACTGTTGACGTGGGCTGCAGGCTGGAATCCTTGAGTCCTAGACGCTGGAAAGTATCGTAGTACAAGATATTAATGCTGCTTCCTCCATCCATAAGCACTTTGGTCAGCTTGTATCCTGCAACGTATGGTGCCACAACCAGTGCCAACTTGCCAGGTTCCCGTACCTGTGGCGGGTGGTCGTCGCGACTCCAGGTTACCGCGTATTCTGACCACCTTAACCAAGCGGGTGTTGCTGGTATCACGGCGTTCACCTGCTGACTTCTCCGGCTCAATTTCTCTTCTCTTTTGGAGGTATCGATAACTATTGTGTGATACTGCCCCGTCTGCCTGGGGTTACTCGCGCCGTGCTGCCCAATGTTTGTGTTATGAGCCGCACTAGGGTTTCCTTCATGGGAATTCCCCCCGTTGTGTTGGCTCTCTTCTTTCCACTTTTTGTAATAATGGCATTGCGCCTTGGTATGGTCCGCTGGCCGTCCATCACCTGTCGCATGAAGGTCGCATGGCCGGTTGAAAACTTCTTGCATATTGATTGGACGGGAGCCGTATCCTCGACCCCTTCCACGCTGGCCTCTGAATCCTCCACGCGTATTGGCGACGAGCCCTGAGTGACCATCTTCGCTTTTGCGTTTGTTTTGACTCGTGTTGTTGTGGCTCGTTTGCTGCTGCTGGGGCTTGTTGGAGTTTTTCTTTCCTTTTGCAGCAACCTCCTCTTCTTCTCCGTCTGACGCGTCTCTGGTTTTGTCTGAGCTGGCATATTTGTTAGCCGCAGCCATCACCTCGCTGAGGCTCTTGACTTTATCCTTCATGCGACCCAGCTTATGAATCAGCGGCTCAAACTTGCAGTTTTTCTCCATCACCAGGACGGCTGAGCTTGGTGGTATATTATCTGAGGAGTGTATTATTTCTGCCACCCTTTTCATCCAATGGCGACTTGACTCGCCTTCCTTCTGGACACAACGCTCTAAATCTTCTATATTGCAGAGTCGCTTGCAAGTTCCTTGGAAGTTCTTAAGAAGGCATCCTTCAGTTCCTCCCAAGTATTTATAGAGTTGGGAGGCAAATTTTGCAGCCATATGTGCGCTGCTCCTTCTAGCATCATGTTTAGGTAGCGTGCGCAGATCTCTTCAGATGCGTTTAGGATGCTCATGCCCATCTCGTAATTGTTGAGCCAAGTGGTTGGATCCATGCTGGCGTTATAGTTTGCCACCTTGCGTGGCCCTTTGAAATCTTCAGGAAAAGGTTCCGATCTGATCTTCTCAGTGAAACACGCCGGTCCCTTGAGTCGCGAGGACAGGGCTGTGGTCGCGCCTGCGGGGTTATCTGCGGGCCGCTTTTGCATCAATGGCGCATTCGCCTGCGCTTCTGCGACTTGCTCCTGCTGCCTCTGTGCGACTCCTGACACGTCCTCTGGTGGCCTGCTCTGGACGCTTCTTTCTGCTGTAATCCTGTGATTGGCTGGTACGAGGGGCAGCTGTGCTTCGGCTTCCGCCCTATTGGCTTGTTGCAGGACTGCCGTACTTAGCATCTGAATCGCGCGCCGCGCCTCAGCATTGACCGGGTCATCGCCTGTTGGTACCATCTGAGTCAAGATATTAGCCGCAGCATACATATTATCGACAGGGTTCTGGTAATGGCCCTGTGGGGTGTGAAACCTCCTTGGTTGTTGCTGGGTCTCTTGATTTGTTGGTACCCTTCCTTCCGCAGTCGTCTGGATTCCCGTCCCGCGGCTGGAGTGAGCGGGATTTCCACTGTTGGTTGAGTCGCGCGCAGCTGTGTTTGCGGGTCAACCTGTTGTTGAGTCGCAGCCAGCGCGGCTACTCTCTGCCGTCCTGTTGGATTCCTTGGTTTATCTGATCGAGCCTGCGGCGCTCTTCTTCCATCCTTCGAACCTCATACAGGAGCTCGGCCCTGGCGGCCTCAATTTCTGTTGCACGGAGGGCGGCGTTCGTGGCTGACACAGGGACAAGAAGTGGGTTGCTTGGGGGTGCCGATGCCTCGGTTTCTCCAGCAGTTCCTGATGCACCTGCTCCTCCGGCCATGTAAACCGCGACTTGTGCCATCTCTTGATCTGGTGATGATGTGATTTCTGGTGGGTAACCCCAGCAACTTTCTTCAAAGGCAGGTATGATGGACCCAAACTCTTGCGAGTCCATGCTTTCCACGGATTCTTCCCCGTCATCGGCGACTTCTTCTACTGAATCGCCTTCCTGGACCGATCTAACGGACCTGCCACCGATGAAGCCGACGAAGACGTTGATGGATCCGAACGGGATGACGTGGCCGGTCTCCAAATAATCTGCTTCCGGCCCCCAGCTTGAATCGTCGATGAGGGGTGTGCCATTGACCGTGATGATACGGCCAACAACAAGATCTTCAGCTCCCTTCATGGATCCTGCGCGGAACGTGACGCTCTTGACCGCAGGCCCCACGGTGGGCGCCAACTGTCGTGGGTTTGTCACGTCAGGTGTCATAGATGACTTCGTAGGTGTGGGATTATGCGAGTCAAGCATCTCCGAGCTTGGGATCGCAGGAACAAAGATCAACACAGATTTACCCAGGTTCGGCCCCCTCAATGTGAGGTAAAAGACCTACTTCCTGCCTACCCTAGATTGGTATTGATATGATAATCGAGGTGTTACAATGGAGGCGATCCGATCTGGTACTCGCCGTATGAGCTAGGGTTTGGGGCTTGATAGCTTGACCCGCTCTAAGTCCTGCGAGTCCTCTTTATATACACAGAGGCTCGCTAGGTTACAAAAGGAAACTTCCCCATAAGGAATACATCCACAGAGGCCTACTCGGAGACTACTTGGTCTTCACGTCCTCCGGGATATGTCTTCTAGATCTTTCTCCTTATGGCGGTTCAATATTGGGCTTGTTCCCAAGTGGGCCTTCATCCGTGCGAGTAAGTTAAGTCGCACTGGGCCGCGGGTTAATCCAGAAAGTATTCCCCCGACACCGCCGCCGTCAACCCTAGCTCGGGAGGGTCCAGAACCTTTTCCCGGCACCCTGCCGGAGAGGGGAATCATCACCAGAGGCTTCTACATCGCCATGCCTGCCTCCGGAGTGATGCCTGAGTAGTTCATCCTTGGACTACGGGTCCATAGCAGTAGCTAGATGGTTGTCTCTCCACTTTGTGCCATCATGTTTAGATCTTGTGAGCTGCTGATGGCTCCCAAGTGCAGGAGATCAATTGTAGTACCTTTCAATTAGAAAAGGTTGTCGAACCCACGAGGAGCTGAAGGCATTGGTTAGTAAGATTGATAAATAAAACAATAAAAGATGCAGGTGTTTTTGGTATTTTCAGTTGTATAATTGCAAGCAGAAAACAGATAGTAGCAAGTGAAAGCTCTCAAAGAGAGAAAGCCCAATCCTCTTATGTAGCAAAAGGACAAGCTCAAGTGATGTGTAACTTATATGTGGCAAACGTTCCCGAGGGCGGCATGGATGATACTAGGCATAGAGATTTATTAAACAACACGTTGAATATCTTGTCAAGTTTTAATCCTCTTTGGACGGAGCCATAATTAGGTATAGCTAAATAAATAAACTACAACCCCTTATGATGGATCATGTGGCCAAGCAAATGACTGCACAAGAATTATTAAGACCTAAAGTCCCACCATAGCATTATACTCTAAGGTCCCCGATACTAATACCCTCATAATATAACTTCATGACTCGGTCTCAGGTTTACGTGTCCTCCCAAGTCTCCATCAATTCATTACACTACGGTGTTCTCCTATGAGCCCATAAAGGTGAAGTGTTGTGCAGTCAACGTTCGCACAACACCATCATAGAATCACATAAAAAGATAAACTCTTGACAAAATACCAACACATGTCATATATAAATCAATGCCAATTCATCCTATGCCCTCAGGAACATACGGGAACTACTCACAACGTGCGAACATGATCATAATCAGTGGCATAAGTGTACAACACAATCTGAAATTATAACTTCACCACAAAATAATGACAAGTACTCAATCACAAACATGAATAGTAGCACAAGACAAGTATCTAGGGTATAGCAACTCTCAAACTGCGAGGGGAACGGAGTGGATCACGGTGATGATGATGGTGATGGTGCTGGTCTTGATGGGGGTGATGATGTAGAGGCCTCCTCCCACGCCAAGGAGGAGAGGTGATGACGATGACGATGATTTCCTCCTTCTCCGGAGTTCTGGAGCAGCAGGATCTGACCCCCTCGGAAGGGATCAGGAGTTTCGCCGCCGCCGCGACCTCGGATGGATTTGGAAAAATTAGGGCGTTACTTTTCGGGCGAGACGAAGGCGTTGCTAAAAATCCCCAGGCGAGGAGGTGCCCGAGGCCAGTTTGGGCTGGTCCCACGCGGCCAGGTACATGGGCCGCGTGGGCCACCCCCATTTGGCCCTCGTGGCTCTCCTCTCTTCGGTCTTCTTCCCTCTGCCTTTCTCCCGATGAAAAACTGACGCAGTATTTTTCCTTTTATTATTTGAGATCCTGTAGCTCCTGAAACATTAAAGACAAGAAAAAGGAGGTTTTCTGCCTCCCAGAAATTAAATACCAAAAATAGGGACTTTGTATGAAAGTCCCCAAAATCATCTAAAACATGTAGAAACAATCATATAATCATGCAAATAACATTCTAGTATGATACTAAAAGTTATATAAATGATGATATAAAATGCACGTATCAGCTGCCCTACATGATCAAGATCATATTATTGTAATGCTACATGTTGTGTTTGCTGGGATCCGATGAATATTGAATACTATGTCAAGTTGATTATCAATCTATCTTATGTTATTTAAGATCTTGCATGCTTTCCGTTACTCGTAGATGATTTGGCCAAGTAGATGCTTGTAACTCCAAGAGAGAGTATTTATGCTAGATAGTGGGTTCATGCCTCCATTTAATCTGGGACAGTGACAGAAAGTTCTAAGGTTGTGGATGTGCTGTTGCCACTAGGGGTAATGTCGGGGATGTAACCCCGGGTACCCCGAAGTTGGTGGTTTTGTTGAGTTATTAGAAGAGACAAATAGTGAGCAAACAGCTAAAAGATAAGAGAAAAGCAAAAGGAATAAGTCTCGGGCCGAAACTGGAGCTGCTCAGGCCGGAATTCATGCTCTGGGCCGAGACAGCCAGGTCCCGGGCGGTCCGAAGCTATGCGCCGCCCAGGGCGGACCGCTCCCTCCAGCTCGGCAGCCCGAGGCTGCTACATCTCGGATGGGCCAGGTCCTTGCTGGACCGACATCCAGTGCGCACCCCGGATGGGCCTCTGCCGGGCCAAGCCAGCCTCTGCTGGACCGGGGCAGAGTAGCCTCGGCAGGCCGGCAGTGCGCCACCCCGGGTGGGCCACTCAACACCTCGGAGCAGGCCGTGCTCACCTCGGATTGGGCCGACCATGCAGCGCATCGGACGGGCCACGTCCTCGCCTCCATCCCGGACGGACTCTCTCTGGTGGGCCCGCCTTGGACGGCCGAGCTCGTTTACCTCGGTAGACTGAGCTCTTTAGTCGGGTTGATCGATACTTCGGTTGTACCAGCATATCGGTACCAGCATATCAGTACCTCGGACGGGCCGAGTTCACTCTTTCTCGGCTGGACGTCATCTCCAGCGTATACCCCGGCTGGTTCGTTGTTTCCAGCGCATATCTCGGATCAGACTGACATCTCCAACTCCTCGTCACGTACGAGATGCCCCTGCCATCTCCAAAAGATCCAGGAGACAGACACAAGAGGACAAAGACGATGACGCAGGCAGCGTGGCTACAGTGCCCAGGATGTGACAAGAGTACAACTACAGTGACGCTGCTACAGTGTGACAAGACCCCATTGGTCAAGTCAGCTACAGTGAACAGTGTACAGTAATGTTTGTCCCCTTGTCCCCTGCATGTCCCCTGGGCTCTCTCTATATAAAGAGCACCAGGGGAAGGAGATGGAGAGGCCGGACACCCCCGCTGTCTCATTTTCCCCCTTGGCCTTAGCTTCTTCTTCTTCCCCCGCGGGAGCTCTCCTCTCTGGAGATTAGCAGTGATTAGCAGCTTAATTAGCAGTGATTAGAGGCACACTTAGAGGCATTGAGAGGTTTCCAGCTCGAGGAGCATTTGTACACACAGCGTATACAGAGGGAAATACACCAAAGTAGGATAGATGCTGCAGTAGGGGTTTTACCTCCTCACGAGGGCCCCGAAGCAGGGTAGATCTTTGTGTTTGCAGTGTTCTTCGTGTTCTTAGTGCACGGTTCCATCGCGCCATCCCTCCCCGAATCCTCAAGCGTACGTTCGGCCCCAGACTAAGCCTACCCCTAGGCATCTGCGTGATCCCACCATGACAGTTGGCGCCATCGTGGGGCTGATAGTGGCGCTTGCTGGATTAATTCGGATGGGACCTTCGTCATCAACGCGGGGACTCAACTTCGACATCGTCCCCGTGTGTTGACTCATTTTCGAGTTGGCTACAGTGCGAATCCGAGCTGTTCTGGAATCCGAGGTGTTCTGGAATCCGAGCTGATTCTGGAATCCGAGGTGTTCTGGAATCCGAGCTGATTCTGCAATCCGAGGTATTCTGGAATCCGAGCTGATTCTGGAATCCGAGCTGATTCTGGAATCCGAGGTGTTCTGGAATCCGAGCTGTTCTGGAATCCGAGCTGTTCTGGAATCCGAGGTATCCTGGGAGAATCCGAGTTAAGACTTGGAAATCCGAGTTAAGACTTCTCCTACAACCTGACCGTGTAAGTATCATTTATATGTCTGCTCATGCTTCTAGATAGTCTCAACAGTGCTCGGGGACTGGCCCTCGTTTCTACTTGCTTTGATTAGTTGTTCTACCCGGGACAAGATGTCTTGACCCGGGGACTGGGTAGCCAGTCTGTTTTGCACCTTCTCCTAGATAAGAAAAGTAACTCGGGGACTCGGTTGAAACCGAGTCTAGTTCTTTGTGCTTAGTAACTGCTGTTAGATTCGTTTTCTAACAAGTGCTATAGTGGTTTGCCTCGGTTAGTATAGTTGTTATTCCCGTCAAATATTCTTCATGATATGTATGTTGGACTAGCGTTGAAAGGTGACATCGGTTTTGTTGAGAATGTTCGTTACTGAGGTATATGGGAAATCCGAGGTATATTGGAAATCCGGGTCATATTTGTAATCGAGGTATATTGGAAATCCGGGTCATAATGGAAACCCGGGTTATAATGGAATTCCGAGGTGTATTGGTAATCCGAGGTATATTGGTAATCCGAGGTATATTGGTAATCCGAGGTATATTGGAAATCCGGGTCATATTGGTAATCCGAGGTGTATTGGAATCCGGGTCATATTTGTAATCCGAGGTATATTGGAAATCCGGGTCATAATGGAAATCCGGGTTATAACTGAATTCCGAGGTATAATGGAATTCCGAAGTATAATGGAATTCCGAGGTATGGTGGAAATCGAGGTATAAGGGAAATCCGAGGTATCATGGTTATAGTGGTTATCTCAAATTACCCAAGGTACCCTGGCATTATCGGTATTCTCTAGATCGCCGTTTGTTTCGGTTTGCCATTGTATCACGGCATCATTTCATATCCCAAATCACTGTTTATTTCGGTTTGTCACAATATCCTGGCATCATTCCATATCCCACATCGCGGTTTATTCTGTTTGCCAGCGTATCATGGCATTACCTGTGTACCAGATCAGTGTTTATGTTGGTTAATCGGAGGCAACCTTTAAGATATGTTTTTGCAGGTTGTATGTCAAACCAGCAGTGGCTGGAGACATCTATGTCGGTATACGCCCGAGGTGGCTAAAACCGGCATTCGAGACATGGTTAAGTCAAACCAGCAGTGGCTGGAGACATCTATGTCGGTATACGCCCGAGGTGGCTAAAACCGGCATTCGAGACATGGTTATGTCAAACCAGCAGTGGCTGGAGACATCTATGTCGGTATACGCCCGAGGTGGCTAAAACCGGCATTCGAGACATGGTTATGTCAAACCAGCAGTGGCTGGAGACATCTTTGTCGGTATACGCCCGAAGTGGCTAAAACCGGCATTCGAGATATGCTTATGTCAAACCAGCAGTGGCTGGAGACATCTATGTCGGTAAGCGCCCAGAGTGGCTACCGGACATCCGAGGTACCGAGAGATATGTGATATGCCCAGAGTGGCCGAGGTACCGAGACATGTGTGATATGCCCAGTGGGCCGAGGTACCGAGACATGTGTGATATGCCCAGAGTGGCCGAGTGATACGTCTCCAACGTATCCATAATTTCTGCTGTTCCATGCTTATATTATACCATTTGCTACATGTTTTATATACACTTCGTATCACTTTTATGCATTTTCTGGGACTAACCTATTAACAAGATGCCACAGTGCCAGTTCCCTGTTTTCTGCTGTTTTTGGTTTCAGAAAGTTACTTCTGGAAATATTCTCGGAATTGCACGAAACAAAAGGCCAGTCCCTATTTTTCCAGCACGTACACGGAGTCCGAAGGAGAGACGAAGGAGAGCCACGAGGTGGCCAAACCACCAGGTGGCGGCAGTGGGCCCAGCCGCGCCGCCTGTGGTTTGGGCCCCTCGGGGGTCCGCCGACATCGCCCCTTCGCCTATTTATTCCCCGAGACGCGAAAACCCTAAAACACCGAGCCTTTCATCCAGAACATATTCGCTGCCGCCGCCGTCGTCAACCCTAACTCGGGGGGTTTCTGAAGCTCTTCCCGGCACCCTGCCGGAGAGGGGAATCATCACCGGAGGGCTCTACATCGCCATGCCCGCCTCCGGAGTGATGCGTGAGTAGTTCATCCTTGGACTATGGGTCCATAGCAGTAGCTAGATGGTTGTCTTCTCCACTTGTGCCATCATGTTTAGATCTTGTGAGCTGCCTATCATGATCAAGATCATCTTATTGTAATGCTACATGTTGTGTTTGCTGGGATCTGACTTATATTGATACCTATGTGGAGCTGAATATTATATTATCATGTCTATGTCATTTGTGATCTTGCATGCTCTCCGTTACTTGTTGAAGCCTTGGCCACGTGAATACTTGTAACTCCAAGAGGGGGTATTTATGCATGATAGTTGGGTTCAACCTCTATTTAACCTGGGATAGTGACAGCAAGTTCTAAGGTTGTAGATGTGTTGTTGCCACTAGGGGTAAAACAGCAATGCTTTATTCAAGGATGAATGTATTGTTTACATTACGCACATTACTTAATGCAATTGTCTGTTGCTTGCAACTTAATACTGGAAGGGGTACGGATGTTAACCGGAAAGTGGACTATTTAGGCATAGATGCATGCTGGATAGCGGTCTATGTACTTTGTCGTAATGCCCAAATGAATCTCATAGTAGACACCACAGCTCACACATGCATGTTATATGCACTTATCAATTGTCAATTGCCCAGCTGTAATTTGTTTACCCAGCATGTTAGTTATCTTATTGGAGAGACACCACTAGTGAACTGTGGACCCCGGTCCATTCTTTTACATCTGAAATACAATCTACTGCAATCATTGTTCTCTACTGTTTTATGCAAACAAACATCATTTTCCATTCGATACGTTTAACCCTTTGTTTTCAGCAAGCCGGTGAGATTGACAACCTCACTGTTAAGTTGGGGCAAAGTAATTTGATTGTGTTGTGCAGGTTCCACGTTGGCACCGGAATCCCTGGTGTTGCGCCGCACTACACTCCTTCACCAACACCTTCGAAGCAAACCTCGTTTTCCTACTGGTTCGATTAAACCTTGGTTTCATACTGAGGGAAAACTTACTGCTGCACTCATCATACCTTCCTCTTGGGGTTCCCAACTGACGTGTGACGTACAAGCATTGTTTCTGGCACTATTGCCGGGGAGATATTCCCTCGTCAACTAGAGCCACCAACACGTTTTCTGGCGCCGTTGCCGGGGAAAACGAATTGCTTCTGCAAGGGGAGTCTCTCACACCCAATCTCTTTACTTTGTTATTTGTCTTGCTTAGTTTATTTTTATTTAGTTTGTTTGCTCTCTTTATCAAAAACACAAAAAAATTAGTTACTTGTTTAATTCAGTTTGATTTTGTTTTTCAAAATGAGTACTCCTGAGAACACTAAGTTGTGTGACTTCACTAGCACAAACAACAATGATTTCATATGCACTCCTATTGCTCCACCTGCTTCTACAGCAGAATTTTATGAAATTAAACCTGCTCTATTAAATCTTGTTATGAAAGAGCAATTTTCTGGTGTTAGTACTGATGATGCTGCTGCCCATCTTAATAACTTTGTTGAACTTTGTGAAATGCAAAAGTATAAGGATATGGATGGGGATATTATAAAACTGAAACTTTTTCCTTTCTCCTTGAGAGGAAGAGCTAAAGAATGGTTGCTTTCTTTGCCTAGAAATAGTATTAATTCTTGGACAAAATGCAAAGATGCTTTCATAGGGAAATATTATCCTCCTGCTAAGATTATATCCTTGAGAAGTAGCATTATGAATTTTAAACAACTTGATAATGAACATGTTGCTCAAGCTTGGGAAAGAATGAAATCTTTGGTGAAGAATTGTCCCACTCATGGACTGACTACTTGGATGATCATCCAAACCTTTTATGCAGGATTAAATTTTTCCTCAAGGAACTTATTGGATTCAGCCTCTGGAGGAACCTTTATGTCCATCACTTTAGGTGCAGCAACAAAGCTA
The DNA here is from genome assembly GCA_947311845.1 of Poa pratensis. NCBI lineage: Eukaryota > Viridiplantae > Streptophyta > Magnoliopsida > Poales > Poaceae > Poa > Poa pratensis. The sequence goes on along the minus strand of CAMZMU010000099.1, from coordinate 13,247,576 downwards.
CTTGATGATATGATGATCAACTATTCCGAATGGCACACCGAAAGAGCTCCTCAAGGTAAGAAGGTAAATTCTGTTGAAGAAACCTCCTCTTTGAGTGATAAGATTGATGCTATTATGTCTATGCTTGTGAATGGTAGATCTCATGTTGATCCTAATAATGTTCCTTTAGCTTCATTGGTTGCTCAAGAAGAGCATGTTGATGTAAACTTCATTAAAAACAACAACTTCAACAACAATGCTTATAGGAATAATTTTGGTAGCAACAATTATAAGCCTTATCCTTCAAATGGTTATGGCAATTCTTATGGTAATTCCTACAGCAACAATAGAAGTGTGTCCTCTGATCTTGAAGCTATGCTTAAAGAATTTATTAGCACACAAAAAGCTTTCAATAAAACTGTTGAGGAAAAGTTTGAAAAAATTGATGATCTTGTCTCTAAAGTTGATAGTCTTGCTCATGATGTTGAAATTCTAAAACTGAAAGTTATGCCTAATGAAGTTAAAGATACTAAGTCATTTGCTACAGCAAATGCCATCCAAGTTCGAATTGATAATAATATTAGGATGTTGGCTGAATTGCATGCTAGGTGGGAAAAAGAGGAAGAACTTGAAAAAGAGAATAGTATAGTTAGAGTTTGTACTATCACCACCACTAGTAATGCTAATGTTTCACATGCTAGTAAACCTCCTACTATTGATGGTAATGTTATTGGTGTTGGTAATGTCTCTACTACTTCTGCAAAGCGTTTGAAATTGCCTAAAACTGCTGAAACTTTTTCTGATAAAAGTGCTGAAATTTTTCAAACTATTGGAGACAATGGTTCCACCACCATTGACAATAATGATTTTGATTTTGATGATTGTAACATCTCTGAAGTTATTATGTTCTTGCAAAAATTAGCTAGAAGTCCCAATGCTAGCACTATTAATTTGGCTTTTACAAAGCATATTACAAATGCTCTTTTGCAAGCTAGGGAGGAGAAGTTGAAACTTAAAGCTTCTATTCCTAGGAAATTAGAAGATGGTTGGGAACCCATCATTAAGGTAAAGGTGAATGATTTTTATTGCAATGCCTTGTGTGATCTTGGTGCAAGTGTTTCAGTTTTGCCCAAGAAGCTTTATGATATTCTTGATTTGCCACCTTTGGAACATTGTTATTTGGATGTTTTTCTCGCTGATAATGCTATGAAGAAACCTTTGGGGCGAGTTAATGATGTTTTTATTACAGTAAAAATAACCTTGTCCCGTTGATTTTATTGTTATGGATATTGAATGCAATGCATCTTGTCCTATTGTTTTGGGAAGACCTTTTCTTCGAACTGTTGGTGCCATCATTGATATGAAAGAAGGTAATATAAGGTACCAATTTCCTCTCAAGAAAGGTATGGAACACTTCCCTAGGAAGAGAATGAAGTTACCTTTTGACTCTATTGTTAGAGCAAGTTATGATGTTGATGCTTCTTCTCTTGATAACACTTGATTTTCACTTTCTGCGCCTAGCTGAAAGGCGTTAAAGAAAAGCGCTTATGGGAGACAACCCATCGTTTTTATTTGCTGTTATTTTTGTTTTCTTTGAGTCAAGGAGTTTTGTTACTTCTGTAGCAACTCCTTTGTATCTTTATTTTATCGCAATGTTGTGCCAAGTAAAGTTCTATATTGAAAGTTGATGCAAGATTTGGATTTCTGCGCAGTGACAGATTTTTAGCTGTCACGGATTTGAGCTTATCTCCCTGTAGAAAATTCAAAAAATTCTGAGAAAAATCACGCATATTCCTGAGATATGTACGCAACTTTCATTATTTTAGGCCAGATCCATCTGAGCAACTTAAGTGCCTCGAAAAAATTCGTCATTCCAGACTGTTCTGTTTTTGACAGATTCTGCCTTTTGTTTTGCATTCGCTCTTTTACTGTGTTTGTGTGGATTTCTTTGCTCCACAAAGCATTGGTGGCTGTAGCTAATGTCCAGAAGCTTTGGGATTGATTGTATCATTACAGAATATGAGAATTTTTGATTATGCACTAACCCTCTAATGAGAACTGTCTTGAGTTTGGTGTGAAGGAAGTTTTCAAGGATCAAGCGAGAAGGGTGATATTATGTGATCAAGAAGAGTGAAAAGCCTAAGCTTGGGGATGCCCCCGTGGTTCATCCCAACCATATTCAGAGAGACTCAAGCGTCTAAGCTTGGGGATGCCCAAGGCATCCCCTTCTTCATCAACAAACTTATCAGGTCATCTCTAGTGAAACTATATTTTAATTCTTTCACATCTTATGCGCTTTACTTGGAGCGTCTGTGTGTTTTTATTTTTGTTTTTGTTTGAATAAATTCGGATCCTAGCAATCCTTGTGTGGGAGAGAGACACGCTCCGCTTTTTCATGTGAATACTCATGTTCTTCACTTATATTTGTTGAGTATTCTTAACTAGCTACTGCAGTGCTTTTAGCTCCTGTTTTTCATGCATCTCTTCGAGCTGTTAGCACTTGTTTATAAATACTCTCTTGCTGCATTATATTATCATTTGGAGAGTTTATGTTTAAATAAATTATTGGTGTTTGTTTGGAAGAAAGAAAATGCTACATGTAGTAGTTGGTATTGGAAAAGACATATGCATTCTTGTAGATCATTGTCTTGTTTTGATTTGATGCTTTGCAATTGTTTTGAGCTCTCAAGTAGATCATGTTTAAGCTCTTGCATCATGTAGTTAAAGCCTAGTAGTGGAGAACTACCGTAGAGCTTGTTGAGACTTGGGATGCATATTTGTTCTCTCTAAGGTCTAGATATTTTCTGGTAAAATGTTTGAGCAACAAGGAAGACAGTGTAGAGTCTTATAATACTTGCAATATGTTTTTATGTGATTCTTGCTGTACCGGTTTATACTTGTGTTTGCTTCAAACAACCTTGCTAGCCTAAACTCTGTACTGAGAGGGAATGCTTCTCGTGCATCCAAAACTTGAGCCAAAACCCATGCCATTTGTGTCCACCATACCTACCTACTATGTGGTATTTCCTGCCATTCCAAGTAAATATTTCATGTGCTACCTTTAAACTATTCAAAACTTTATTACTCCTTATTTGTGTCAATGTTTTATAGCTCATGAGGAAGTATGTGGTGTTTTATCTTTCAATCTTGTCATTTACTTCTGACAGACTTTCACCTGGACTAGTGGCATATACATCCGCTTATCCAATAATTTGCAAAAAGAGCTGGCAACGGGGTGCCCAGCCCCAATTAATTACAACTTTCATTAATAATTCTCTTCACATGTTTTGCCCTGATTTATCAGTAAGCAACTTAATTTTGCAATAGACACTCCTCCATGGTATGTGAATGTTGGAAGGCACCCGAGGATTCGGTTAGCCATGGCTTGTGTAAGCAAAAGGTTGGGAGGAGTGTCATCTATAAAGAAACTAAAATACATGTGTAAACAAAAGAGAAGAGGGATGATCTACCTTGCTGGTAGAGATAACGTCCTTCATGGGAGCCGCTCTTTGAAAGTCTGGTTGACAAGGGGGTTAGAGTGCCCACTACCATTCGTTGACAACAACAAACACCTCTCAAATACTTATTTTGTGCTCTCTATATGCTTTCGAAAACTTAAAAAGCTCTAGCACATGATTTAATCCCTGCTTCCCTCTGCGAAGGGCCTATCTTTTACTTTATGTTGAGTCAGTTTACCTACTCCTTTCTATCTTAGAAGCAAACACTTGTGTCAACTTTGTGTGCATTGATTCTTACATATTTACTTATTGCACTTGTTATATTGCTTTATGTTGACAACTATCCATGAGATATACATGTTACAAGTTGAAAGCAAATGCTGAAACTTAATCATCCTTTGTGTTGCTTCAATGCCTTTTACTTTGAATCTATTGCTTTATGAGTTACCTCTTATGCAAAACTTTTTGATGCTTGTCTTGAAAGTACTATTCATGAAAAGTTTTTGCTTATATGATTCATTGTTTACTCTTTATCTATTTGTTAGCAAACTATAGATCATTGCTTTGAGTCACTTCATTCATGACATGAGCCTTGCAATATATTGATCAAGATTGTGTGAAAGCATGTCTCCTCAGAAATTATTTGTTGTTATCGTTTTACCTACTCGAGGACGAGTAGAACTAAGCTTGGGGATGCTTGATACGTCTCCAACGTATCCATAATTTCTGCTGTTCCATGCTTATATTATACCATTTGCTACATGTTTTATATACACTTCGTATCACTTTTATGCATTTTCCCTGTTTTCTGCTGTTTTTGGTTTCAGAAAGTTACTTCTGGAAATATTCTCGGAATTGCACGAAACAAAAGGCCAGTCCCTATTTTTCCAGCACGTACACGGAGTCCGAAGGAGAGACGAAGAGAGCCACGAGGTGGCCAAACCACCAGGTGGCGCGGCAGTGGGCCCAGCCGCGCCGCCTGTGGTTTGGGCCCCTCGGGGGTCCGCCGACATCGCCCCTTCGCCTATTTATTCCCCGAGACGCGAAAACCCTAAAACACCGAGCCTTTCATCCAGAACATATTCGCTGCCGCCGCCGTCGTCAACCCTAACTCGGGGGGTTCTGAAGCTCTTCCCGGCACCCTGCCGGAGAGGGGAATCATCACCGGAGGGCTCTACATCGCCATGCCCGCCTCCGGAGTGATGCGTGAGTAGTTCATCCTTGGACTATGGGTCCATAGCAGTAGCTAGATGGTTGTCTTCTCCACTTGTGCCATCATGTTTAGATCTTGTGAGCTGCCTATCATGATCAAGATCATCTTATTGTAATGCTACATGTTGTGTTTGCTGGGATCTGACTTATATTGATACCTATGTGGAGCTGAATATTATATTATCATGTCTATGTCATTTGTGATCTTGCATGCTCTCCGTTACTTGTTGAAGCCTTGGCCACGTGAATACTTGTAACTCCAAGAGGGGGTATTTATGCATGATAGTTGGGTTCAACCTCTATTTAACCTGGGATAGTGACAGCAAGTTCTAAGGTTGTAGATGTGTTGTTGCCACTAGGGGTAAAACAGCAATGCTTTATTCAAGGATGAATGTATTGTTTACATTACGCACATTACTTAATGCAATTGTCTGTTGCTTGCAACTTAATACTGGAAGGGGTACGGATGTTAACCGGAAAGTGGACTATTTAGGCATAGATGCATGCTGGATAGCGGTCTATGTACTTTGTCGTAATGCCCAAATGAATCTCATAGTAGACACCACAGCTCACACATGCATGTTATATGCACTTATCAATTGTCAATTGCCCAGCTGTAATTTGTTTACCCAGCATGTTAGTTATCTTATTGGAGAGACACCACTAGTGAACTGTGGACCCCGGTCCATTCTTTTACATCTGAAATACAATCTACTGCAATCATTGTTCTCTACTGTTTTATGCAAACAAACATCATTTCCATTCGATACGTTTAACCCTTTGTTTTCAGCAAGCCGGTGAGATTGACAACCTCACTGTTAAGTTGGGGCAAAGTAATTTGTTGTGTTGTGCAGGTTCCACGTTGGCACCGGAATCCCTGGTGTTGCGCCGCACTACACTCCTTCACCAACACCTTCGAAGCAAACCTCGTTTTCCTACTGGTCGATTAAACCTTGGTTTCATACTGAGGGAAAACTTACTGCTGCACTCATCATACCTTCCTCTTGGGGTTCCCAACTGACGTGTGACGTACAAGCATTGTTTCTGGCACTATTGCCGGGGAGATATTCCCTCGTCAACCTAGAGCCACCACG